>JAKTXL010000137.1:0-37798 GCA_030582535.1 Insectozyma bohioensis | reverse complement strand
TATTAAGCTATTGAATGGATTAGAAGTAATGTTTTTTTCTATTGTTGAGTTAGATTCTAATGAAGCATGTTGTGATTCTAAATTTTGAGATTCTGATTGTTGTTGTGGTTGTGAAAATTGTGAGGTTAAATCATCATTATTATTAGTACCAATTAATCTTCTTTTTCCTAGTGGAATGGTATTACAAGTATATCTGGTAACATACAAAAAAAATCTCATATGGTAGCCCTGCGTATTTCAAATTGATAGTCTATGTTATGTAACACATCAAGTTTACTATAAGATTGAAAAAATTATTAATTTTATTTATATATTTTAAATATTTTAAGAAGTGATCAATCAGTAATTATAATAATAATAATAAATAAATAAAGCTAAATATATTAGAATATGCTTAAAACCTATCAAGTTTTTTAAATCACTTAGGCTCACTCAATAATTTTTTTAGTATGTCATAATACTCTATTTTAATAATTACCCCTTAATAACTTTTACTTAAATCTTAATTATAATTACACTAATAAACTAAAATTAATTATGAAATATTTAAAATTATAACATATCTTATAATCTTTTTCGTCTAATCCTTGAAGAATACTTATATTTATTGATTTGAAGATATTCAAGATAGAAATATTTATATAGTTTTAAATATATGAATATATTTACTACTTGTATGAGTTTAAGAATACATTTTTAAACACAATTTTTTTTTTTCTTTATATTACATAAAATATAAATAAATAAATAAATAAAAAAATAAAAAAATTTTTAAATATATATAAAAAATCAAATAAAAACAATAACAATAACTATCCTTTTTTAAATACTTTCTAATATGGAATACCATTAGTAATTCTTTGAAATTCATCATAACCTTTAGTATAAAAACTTTCCATAGATTTTTTAATTAATTTTCTAAAATATAATGCAGCTTCTTTTTCCAGTTTACCAGGTACAAATCTTGATCTTAAATTTTTTATAGTATTTTCTTTAAAACATGGTAAACCTGATTCCATCATTGGTTGTACGGTACGAACAATAGTTTCCATATATGGTCTACAACTTAAATAACCTTTAATACATAATTCTTCAAACCATTTAAAACTTTGAGTATCTTCATGACCTCCTAATACCATAATCATTTCATGAGTTAATTTAAATGGTGCTGCTTCAAATTTAACACCACCAGGTACTATATCAAAACAAAATCCAAAATCAATATGTAATATATGACCATTATCATCATACATTATATTACCATTATGTCTATCTTTAAATTGTAATAAATATGATATAATTGAATATGCTGCTAATGATTTAACTAAATTATTTTTAGCTTGTTGAAATTCAATAGAATTTTCTGGTCCAAATTTAGTTATAAAATATTCATATAATCCATTAACTGCTTCTCTACCCAACATATCTCTTGATGTTGAATTTGGTAATACATCAATAACACCACATCCTGGTGCTGTTGCTGTAACTCTATATGGAAATACATATAAATCTAATCCTGCATCTGTCCATATAGTTCTAAAAATTGAAATTAATTGTAATGCTAAAACATCTTGTCTACAATCATCACCAACCTTAAAAATTGCACTTTGCCATTTTTCAATTTCAATAATTTGTTTATGACCATATTCATCAAAATCAACAACATCTTTTTTAATTTTAAATGTTGCCATAAATGGTGCTTTTGCATGAGATTGTAATGGTTTACCTGATTTTCTATTAATATCAACTAATACACCATCTGGATTTGATGGTAAATAAACACCCGGTTCAACTTTTATAATAGCCATTTCTTCATCAATTTTTTCTTTCTTTTCAGCTTTTGATTTTTTAATATAAGGTTTTAATTTACCTGATATTGAAGTAACTTCATTGAAAAATCCAAATTCTTTTTCATAAAATTCTAAATCTTTTTTTGAAAATGATTTTAACATAGTATTTTGAATTCTATCTAATACAGGTTTTAAATCATCAGCTATTTCACTATCTTCATCTTTAAAACTATTTGCCAACATATTCCAAATAATTTGATGTGCAAATAATTGTGAAACATTTGCTGTTTCAACTATAAATCTTTCAACATAACCTTTTGCATCAAATCTTAAAGATTGTACAATTTGTGGAACATAAAAAAATGTTAAATTAACATCATGACTTTCTAATGATCTCATAGTATATTGTAATATAAATGGATTTGATCCAAATGGTGGTAAAAATAATGTAATAGAATCAATTGGTGATAATGGTGACCAAAATAATAAATGATATGATGGCATATGTGTACCAGCATTAATACCAATAAAAAATTGTACTGCATCTGGATAATTTATAGATGGTAATGGATTTTTAATAATTAATTGTTGTAATAAATCATCTAAATTTTTCATTTTATATCTTAATGCTAAATTAATTGCTAATATAGGATCTATATCATATGCATATGAAATATATTGACCATTTAATTGTGTACCAACATATGTACCTGTAATATCTGTTGGTACTAAAGTATTTAACCAAACATTAAATTTATTAATTTCATCATCCAAGAAATATAATAAAATATTTTTCTTTCTTTCAATTGAAGGATTTTTAAATGTTGTTAAAGAATTTGTAATTCTTGCAACTTCTTTCATTATAGAAAATTCCAGTTTAAATTTTAATTTATTTGCTCCAAATGGATATGTACTACGTTGTCTAAACCAACTTAATGCACCATCTAAAATTAATTCCATTAAATATTCACTACTTCTTGAACCTAATTTAATATGATAATTTAAAACTTCATAAGAAAATTTAATTAATTCAAATCTAACTAATCTTGATAATGGATGATAACTTGCATTTTTTAAATTTTTTAAACCAACTTCAATAAATTTTGTAAATAATTTTAATAAATGATCACTTTGATTTAATGTTGCTTCAAAATTTGATGAAAATAATTTAATTAATTCTAAATGAGGTCCAAAAGTTTTTGAAACATTTTCTGCTAATCTTGTTACAGTTGTTCTATTACTTGGTGCATATTCCATTTTATCAAATTCTGGATGAACTATATCTAAATCTTGATTAAACAATCCTTTATGTAATTCAATACTTTGTTCCCATCTTTTAGCTAATTCACTTAATAATAATATTGATAATTGAGGTTTATCTTTCATAATAACAAACCAAACTGCACTACCATTAATCATAATCAGTGGTTCAAACATTATAAAAGGTATTTCAACAATATATCTAATTAATTCTGCATTATTAACGTCACTTAATAATGTTAAACCAGCAATTTCAGTTAATAAATTCATTACTTCATCATTTGTTGGATATTCTTGAGTATTATTTGAATCATATTTCAATAATCTTGCTTTAATATGATAAACTTTTTCTCTAATAGCTTTAAATGCAATATCAATTTCATCTTGAGTTCTTAAAGGTAATTTATGCATAAATTCACTTACAAAATTACTTCTCCATGATAATTGTGATACAATAGTTGGTAAAGTATTTAAATTTGATGCATTAGCATAAGTAATTGATGACCATTCACGATCATTTGAAGATATTCCACCAGCAATTTCTAAAGCAAATGATAAACCAAATTGTATAGGAGTTTCAAATTGCATTTCTTCATTTGCTGATATATATGATTGAATTAAACTTTTAACATCAATATTACATTTATGTAATAAAATTTTAAGACAATATTTAGATTTTTCATGAAATCTATTAAATGTATTAACTCTCCAACTATAATCATCAGATAATGAAAGTTTTATACCTGTACATCTAGCTCTAAAAACTGTTGTTGGTTCATATTCATTAACATCAGCATCTGCAATACTTTGAAATAATAAATTTAATAAATCAAATAATGCAAATAAAGATCTTTTATGACATAATGATGATGGAATTCTACTAATTAATAAATCACAACATTGAATAGCTGCATCTTGCATTTCTTCAACTGGATAACATGTTAATATTAACATAGTAGTTAATTGTTCAGCAATATGATCAGCACTAAATTGTTTACTTGCACCAGTATTAATTAATTGAATATAATCTTTAACAATTTTAAATGCAATATGACCTAAATATTTATCAACACCAGAAATTTTAAATGTTGGATCAGTAAAATATAATAAAGATTTTGAACAATTACCACTTCTAACTCTTAAACTTTCAACAAATACTGTAGCTGATAAAAACATTAATTTTGGATATGATAAAGTACGATGAACTTCAAATATATCACCTAAATAATGTCTATGATCTTTAATATTATGATTAGATGAACCTCTTCTTAAAACAGTATTTAATTCGATAGAAGATTCAGTTCTATCCCAAGATAATTCAGATGCTAAAGGTGGTGAATTATAAGCAATTCTTTCTAATTCTTCTCTAAAAGTTTTAGAATTTTTTGAATTAATATTATAACCATGAACAACCATATTAAACCAAATATTTCTAAATAAATTAATTGTTTCAGTTTTTTTAATTTCTAAAGGTGGTTGACCTAAATTAACATTAGGTAATAAAGCTGCTAAAGGTTTTAAATATATAGCAATTTGATCACCAACTTCACTAATTTCATTATGAGATCTATGATGTTCTAATTGTTGAACATTACCTTTACTAATAATAGCTTGTAATAATTCATGTAAATAAACTTCAAATAAAGGATTTGATTGATCTAATTTTTCTGATAACATAATTTTTGCATCATTTAAATTACCTAATAATACCATATTTTTCTTTTCTAATGCATCAAATGATAATTTATTAAATAATCTAACTAATACAATAAATTCACGTTCAGGTAAAAATGGAGCACAAGAACTTAAACCTTTTAAAATTAATGAACCAATTGGTGATTCAATTTTTGTAATTTTTTGTGATAAAATTGTACAAGCTAATGCAGGTACACTTTCATCATTACAAGCTTCAGAAATTTCAATAATTGAAGTAACAGCATTTTCACAAACTTTTCTATAATCATTTTCATCAAATTCACTTGAATTTGCTCCTTTACTAAAAACTTGAGAAAATGAAGTAACTGAAGTTCTTCTTGAAGATAAAGGTGATGCTGCATAAATATTATTTCTAGTTGAAGCTACATCATCAAATCCACCATTTGTATTACCTCTAATAGCTCTTCTAGCACTTTTAGAAGGTAATTGTAAACCTTCATTACTAACAAATAATAAATTAGTTAAAGAATAAATTGTAGTTACAACAACATCTTGAGGTAATTTTTTAGAACCTAAACCAACAGCTTTTGCAGCTTGTAAACAATAATTTGGTTGTAATTTTGGATTAGCAATAACTGATGTAAAAGCTCTAGTTAATGAAGGACCAATTGATTCATCTTTATAAACTAATAAAGCACCAAATTGAAATATAGTTAAACCTAAATCAGCATCTAACATAATATCTTTAATTTCAATACATGATTGAAATAATTTTTTTGAAGTTTTTAAATCTAAATTATCTGTAAACATACCACAACTTAAAATTTGTAAATTATAACTTTTAGCTAAATAACCTAATTTTAAACGATTTAAAGTTGAATAAACAATATAAGTTTCACCACGATCTAAAAATTCTAATTTTCTTAACGCTAGATCAGTTAAAGTTTTAACTATATCCATATGAGATCTTGAAAAATCTAAATTATTTTTATTTTTAATTTGACTATTAAAACCCAAATATTGACCATCAAGACCACCATTAGTAGTAGTAGTTGAATTTGTTTCATCATTAGATGTATCATATTTTTTAGCAGCTTTATCTAAAATAAATTCTAATAAAGGTTCATCTTTTTTATCATTATGAATAATTGATTTAATGATTGAACACATTAATTTTGATAAACTTTCTAAATATAAAACAGGTGAAAAATCAATAACATAATCTCTTGTTAATAAATTTTTATATTCATTTGGTTCTTCATATAAATAATCTGAATAATTTTCAATATCATTTAAAAATTCAAAATTATCAATATTTGAATCTAAATTTAAAAAAATTTTAAAAGTTTTTGAATTAATAATTAAAAATTTACCATTTTTATTTAAACCTTCTAAAACACCTAATAAAGTTAAAAAATTTGATAATTCTGGTTCAACATTATCAAAAAATTTTTCAATAAATTGATTAAAAATTTCAATAATTTGATCTAAAAATTTTGAATGATTTTGAAATGATAAATTAATTAAACCAATTGTTAATTTTTCAGCTAATAAAGTCCAAGGTGATAAATTAACTGAATTACTTACAATATTATAACTAAAACATTGATTAGGTAATTCCATTAAATAAACTTTAAATTTTTCAATTAAAATTTTTATATGAGTTTCATTTTTTATACTTTTAAAAGTAGAATCACATAATGCAATTAAAACTTCATATTCTTTTGGTGTTATAGCAATTGAAGTTAATTTATCAGATAATTTTCTACTTGAAAATTCTTTTGGAGTATTAGTTAATAATTTTGAAAAATCATCTTTTTGAATTCCTGTATTAATTTCTTTTAAATTTGAAGGTAAATATTCAACAGTTAATTGAGCTAATTTTTTTAAAGCTTCACCTCTGATAGAACCACGAGTAACTCCTGAATAATCCATTTATCCAAATAAAAATCGTTAAAATAAATAAATAGTGAAAAATAAATAAAATTAAAGGGAGAAGAAAGTAAAAATATATTAAATGAAATAGATTTCAGAATTAAAATATTAAAAAATAATGAAAGTAAAAGTAAAAGTAAAAGTAAAAGTAGTGTTGATGTTTTAAGTAGTAAATAAAGCCGTGGGAATTGTATGAATGATATATATAATGAAGATGATTTATGAATTCCTGGGGATTGGTGATTTAAATGAAATTTAGTTTAGATTAGTTTAGTTTAGATTAGGGATCTTGGGTGGGTTTGGTTTCTAAACGTTTGATTGATAATGAAATTGATTTTCTGAATATGGGGGAATAAAGTGTTGTAAAAAATGATTTGTATTAAAATTTAAAAATTTAAAATTTAGAATTTAAAATATTTGATTTATTGGTTGGGGGTTGTGTTGTGTTGTGTTGTTGTGTGTATAAAATTTATAGTATAAATGTTACTGTGCGTGGGTGGGTAGATTTTTCATTTATTTATACTAAATAAAATTTTTGTTTTTTTTGTTGCCTTTCCCCGACGCATGTGCTTTACAAGGTAGTACCAAATATGCTGTACTTGTGCTGGTTCCTCTGATGTTTTGTTTTAGTTAGTGGAGAAAAAATATATTGGATTTACAACTGAAAATTAAATTATCTTAATTTGTTTTATCTAAATTCAGTAATTTTATTTAACAAGATAACTAAAACTAAAACTACTTACTTATATAAGATAGATAATCTCTGTTTTAAATTATGATTAGAGATATTCAACTTTACTACTGCAACCTATCAAACAAAAACACTATAAGTTTTAGGTAATTTTGTCTATTATATGTATACAATTATATATATAAACTTTTGCAGATATTCTATTCATATAAAACATTTATCTTTATTCTGAAATTTGATATTTACTTTCTAATATATATCATCATTTTCATAACTTCAAATCTTGATAATCAGTAATATGTTTTTGCTCTCTCTAACTTGTTGCAAAAAAAAAAAACACTGAAGCATATTACAAAACTTAAAATAATTAAGATAATATAATTATATATATAATATCTATATCCTTCCTTAAATCATTAAATCATTAAATTAAAGCAAAAAAATAAAATAAAGAAACTTTACTTATTTTCATTTTCTTTATTTTAAATATCCATTTTATGCAAACACCCATATTTAATTATGTATGTGTATGGTCTTCTTTTTGAGACTAACTTTCATTATACTTATGAATAAGTTTCAATTAAAGTATCTCTTAAGTTACCACCAATAGCATCTGGTTGAGCATCTTGTAATCTAAAGATTGATTCAATAACAGATAATTCAGGAGCAGTAGTATCTAAACCAGCAACAGATAACCAATCATTAACAACCATACCAGCACCAACAACTGATGAACCTCTATTGACAGTACCAGCAACTAATGGAACTTGTAATAATGATGATAATTCTTCTTGATCTTGTATAGAAGTTTGAGGATGAACTAAACCACCTTGATTACTTAATGAACAATATGATCCAACTAATACATTACCAGCAATAGTTTGACGAAAAACTTCAACACCTAATACATCAGCAATCAATTCTTCTGTTTCTCTTTCAATATCTGGATGAACTAATGCAACATAATCATTACAACATATAACATTACCTAAAGCACTTAACCTTTCTTCAACTCTTTGAATTTTAACTGCATCTGGTAATGAATTTCTTAAATGCATTAATTCTTGATCTGTAGTTTGTGTAGGAACTAATAAACCTCTTCTATTACCTGATGTCATTCTACCAACAATTCTTGTACCTGCAATTGTTGTATGAACAATAGGTATAATATCACCTAATTCAGCTTCAAATGCTGAATAAAAATTTTCTGATCCTCCAACTGCAACTAAACAATATGAATTAGTTAAGTTTGAAAAAACTCCAACTTCATTAGAATTTTCAAATTGTGTTCTTGTAGCCATTATGAATTATATATCTTTTTTCAATTAAATTAATCTAGTTATGACTAATGTGTAATATAAAAGAAAATAGAACAAAAAAAAAAAAAAAAAAAAATAATAAAAAATTGATAAAATCTCATCTCATAAATTTTCATTACATATTATATGGGGCGTGTACTTTTGAAATAAATAGAGAAAAATATCAAGATTTTAGTATCAGGTAGCACCAGAGGTTATAATTCAAACTAATGTTATGTATCACATTTATTTTAATAGAATTAAAATAAATAATTAAGAAAAGATTAAACATTAATTGTAAAAAATAAAACTAAATATTTTAAATTAAAATCTACATAAGCCTATATAAGAATTTTTAAAAACCTATAATACAAAAGTATATATAGTTTTCAAAAAAAAATGGTTCCAAAAATTAGATGAAAAATAAAACTTACAATACCAGAAGCCAATATTTTTAAATTACATTCTCTTCAATACAATGGAAATATTATATTGAACCACAATATTTCTATAATTAATATAAATTAATGATTTATTATCATTTAATTATATTAATTTGTTAAAAAGATCTTCAATGTCCCTTTGTTAATAATTAAAGTATATATAATTGTAACAACATAAATATAATAAAAAAACATTATTTAAATTGAATATTAAAACTCAATCAAACAAAATTAATCTAAAAATATTTAAATTATATATAAAACTTTTATTTTAAAACAGGTTGGGATTAAGAATGATCTTTCCATCTCATAAACTAATAAACTTCCAAGGCAAAAACCTTGACCTCACAGAAATCAACCCTTTATGATATCAATTCAATGATTTGTAAGAATCAAGTCAAACATGAACTAAAAAAAAGGGTTTTTTTTTGTAAAAACTTTTGAAGTGGCGATTCAATCTCTATTTATAATTTTCTTCCCCACCTATTTAAAAAAACTAACACACAAACGTTTCATGATATGTATCACATTACACAATATATATTGTTTTTATTTTTAAACTATTGATTATTAAGATTGATAAAAAAAATAATTAATTATAATTTAAATATTTTAATTAAACAAGAAAAGGATTTAAATACTAAAATATAAATCAAATTCAGATCTCTATATAAAAAGTAGATTTCTTATAATTCTAAATTAACCATATTAAAATTAAAATATCTTATGGATATTAAGAGATTTAATCAAAATTATCTCTACATATTGAAATTAATTCATTCGGTTGATTATTCATATTATTTATAATAGTTATTTATAATTATTTTATAAAACATAAGGAAGAAGCAAAATGATAGGAACCAAATAAGTTAATTGATTAATAAGAAATTCATAACGTGGGATCCTTTGGACAGGATTTTTCAAACTAATTTTTGGAACCAGGATTATAATTATTTTTCTAAAAATATTGACTTTTGTCTTATTCTTTAGAAATTATTATAGATTTTTTATAATAAATAAATAAGTAATATGTTTAAAAAAAAAATTTTATGGATTTAAATGATATTTATAGAAAAGCAGAATTTTTGGTATGATAGCAATAAAGACAAAGAGAATAGTGTCAGAATTTTTGTTATGAGATCAACTATATAGTAACATAACATAATATATATTATTAATTAAATTTATGTAAACTATTTAAATTAAATTTGTTATTCTTTGTATTTATATTTATATTTAAACCATTTGATAAATCAGAATAAAATTGATCAATTTTTAATTTATAATCCAATAAATAATATTATAAACTTAAAAATATATATTTTTAATTATTCAATTATTTCTTTAAATTCTTACATTTTGAAAATAAGTAATTGAATTCTGAAAATCATCCAAGTTTTATAAATATCTTATATTACTTGAGATATTTATCAAGTATTTTTTTGTCCGATCTTCATTAAAGACGGAGTTGTTAAGAAAGAAAGAATGGAAGAAATATTAAAATAATTTTTCTACTTTTTCGCAACATAAGTCGAAATGTGTAACGTCGAAAAAAACAGAGTAGTACCAGATCGTACCAAATAGTACCAAATAGTACCGAGACTCGGTACCATAAGAAAAAAGCATCATTTTTTTTCAACTATTTAAAATCTATTTCACTCGATATGAATTGATCAAGTATATATATTATATATCAATCACTCAAAAAAACAGATTATTACTATCTTATTTAAAAATATAAGTATTTATAATTTGAATATTATATGATTTTTTTTCAACTTTTCAATTCTTTTTCTTTTCTTTATCACATACTCTCCCAATTTGTGTAATTTCGTCATCATTTTTCACTTTTAAAATTTGTGTTGCAATCAATCTCCTGCATGTACATAATACATTTTTCTAATTAATTCAAAATGGATATTATATAAAAAGATGAATTATAATTGTTGAAATATTGAAATATTATGGGTATATAGAAAACTAAGATAGTTTTGTTGATATTAAAAATGAAATGAAAAATTATTGATGTCATATGTAGATCTATAAATATTAAAAATAATAATAAATATATATTTCAGTTAATTTTCGGAATGATGTTTACTATTAACTCCGAAGCAACAAACAAATATTAAATTAAATGAAGTAAATAAATTTTAATTTTGCATGAGATTTTTTTATTTTTTGCTTATTCCCTTTTCTTAGATGATTTTGTGTCTGTTTCTCTGTAAATAAATATTCGTTTGTTCGTTTGTTGTTAGTTAATTTTGTTTCTATATTTCATTTCACATTTCATATTTCACATTTTACATTTTATTTTACATATTTGTGAAATGTGGGGGAGGAATTAAGGGACTTAATGAATTAAGCTCATGAAATAAGATTTGAATTTCTTTGGATTATTTAGATTACGAAATTGAATTTATTCTATTCAAAAGATCGAGAGTTAATTTAATTCAATTTAATTTTTATATGTTGGATTTATTATGAATGTAAATTTGACAGATCTTAAAAAATGAGTGGGGAATTATAATAGAAAAAAAAAAATTAAAGGAGGGGTGACAATGAAAGTGAAAGTGAAGAGAGAGCGATCAATCAATCATCATATTAAATATTAATTTTAGTGATCTAAAAAAATTTGCAACATTAAAAAGAAATGATAAATGATAAATATGTTATTAATGTTTAAAATCGGTTAAATATATATTATATAATTTTTCATAATCTGTTTTTTGTTTTTTGTTTTTTGTTTCTTTTTTGTTGAACTTAATAAACGAGATATGTAAATATAATAATTACATCAATTAAATTGTTATGAATGAGTCTATAGATACGATTTGAATTGATGCAATGTACGGAGAGGGGGTATAACACAAATAAGAGAGTTGGTGGAGAGCATAAAAAACGTAGGATACAACAATAATAATAATAATAATATATAGAAAATGAAAAAAATGAAAAAAATGTAAAAATGTAAAAATGAAAAAAAAAACTCCGTGGTTTGTGGATAAACAAACAATTAATAAAATTCAAATGAACAAATGAATGGAAAAGTAATAATTACTATTACCAACCAGAACCTACTACTTAAAAATTGTCTTATCATACGACAACAACAAAGTAAGAATTGGGGGTGGTTCAGATTGGGAACTAATTAAAACCATGGCCCTAAAATAATTTCTGTTAGTATTAAATATTAAATTTTTATAGCAGTTTTTAGACCGAGGTGACTGACTCTACCATACAAAAAAAAATTCCCTAATTTGGGAGGTTTCACATGAAATATTAAGACCATGGACCCAAACATCAATACTTAACACAAAATATATTAAGGTAATTGTCAATCTTTTTTGCATTAATTTTTTTCTCTAGTATTTTGATTTTGATTTTACGGTTTCCTTTCATTCCCTTGAAGTTTCAATTGAAACTTATAATATAATTAAAGGTTAAGAAACTACTATAGAGTTGGATAATTAAAGAAATAATAAAATAATATTAATTAAAGAGATGTTAATTATTAAATGAAATTAAAATAAATGGAAAACAACTTATTGAATATCTCTTTTAGTTTTGGTTTGATTTGATTATTGAAAAATTATTAAAACCAGAAGATGATGAAGAATTGAAAAAGTTTGGGGTAATTAAAACAAAAGAAAAGGAAAAGATCCAACTTAACAAAAGAACTAAATATGATTTTTTTTTTTTTTTGTCTATATTTCTATTGCTTATTATGTAATATTGTAGTTGATGGTTATGTAATACACTAGTGGTGTGTTATCTAATATATTACGTAATCTGATATATAACAAAAAATCTCATATGAAAAATCAAAAAAATAAAAAACTCCAGTTTTTTTAATTGAACAGTAACAACACTAACAGTAGTAAAAAATAATATCTTTTTCACCTCCACCAAAAAAATAAAATAAAATAAATTCTAAATTTAAATTTTAATTTTAATTTTTTTTTTTTTTTCATCATATAAATAACAATTAAATTTCCCCAAAATTTTAATTTCAACTTTCTCTTTTTCTTTTTCTTTTCTTTAACAATTGTTCTTTAAATTTTTCCCTTTTTAAACAACTATTATATATATTAAATCAAATTAAAAATGTCATCAGTCGAAGCAGATGGATTTAACGCCTCCCCATTCTTAAAACAATTAGAAGATGGTTTCAAAGATAAAGATGCCGTTGCCAAAGCTATTAAAGGTGTCAATGCCGTTATTGTTTTCACTTTAAAAAACAAAGAAGGTAAAGAACAATCATGGATTTTAGATTTAAAAAAAGAAGGTACTATTAAAAAAGTTGATGGTCCAGCTCCAAAAGGTGATGTTCAATTATTATTAAAAGATGTTGATTTCGTTAAATTAGCTAATGGTAAAGCTAATGGTCAAAAATTATTCATGAATGGTAAATTAAAAGTTAAAGGTAACATGATGAAAGCTACTGCTATTGAATCAGTTTTCAAACAATTAGATCCAAGACCAAAATTATAAGTAAAAGCAAGTCTTTGAAAACATTTACAAACAACAACAAAAAAAATTATATTTTATTATTATTATTGTCAAATAGTTTAGTTGATCTATACATGTGAAATGATTTTTTATTATTATTTATGAATTTTTTTTTTTTTTTTCATTTAATATTCATTGAATGATTTATTATTTTATTTTCTATTTTATTTTTATAGTATAGTTAGAGAATAAATAAAAAGAATATGTTTATTAAAAAGAATTGAATTGTAGATGATGATTAATTGATTTTATCTATTAAATATGTTATAAGGACCAGGATCAACAAACCAAATCGTAAAATGTTACTTCGACTGTATTGATGTGAACAGATATTGAACACCTACGTTGTAAATTGGAAAGAAGTAGATACTTCGTTTTATGTCTTTCTTATAACGTATATAAAAAGTTAAAATATTAAGATACTACAACTTGTCTATAGTTTAATGTATGGGGTTGCAAACAATCAAATCAGATAAAATATATATATCAAATGCACTGTATATTGATACACACCTAAACATAGTAATCTATTTTTAATATTAGAGATATTTTATAACTCACATAGATTAAAGTATGGATTTAGATCTTTGTTCTAGAGTTTATGAGTTACATATTGGTATCAATCAATAGTTACACATTTTAGAGACCAAAATCACTGAGAAAATACACACACAAAAATTCGTAGATTTTTTTTTTTTTTTTCAAATCAAGACAGCATTAAAGAAACATATAATACCATAACTCCAAAATGGCTGAATCAATATCAAATTCAAATATAGAGGAATCAATAGCGATGTTTTTTGATGAAGATTTTAATCCTTCATCATATATAGATAAATTAGTTTCTCAAACAACTAATCAAAATATTTCAACAACAACTCCAATATCGACATATTCAAAAAATTCATTAACAAAATTATCAAATAATATATCACATTTAATAACTCATTTAGATTACTATACTAATGAATTGGCTAATAATAATTTAAAACTGAAATTAGATACTTTAAATAAATCAAATATTATAGTTCATAATTCAATTAAAGATGATGTAGATGAAGATGATGATAATAATGAAGAAGAAGAAAATACTGGTATTACTAGATTACAATATAATATTAATTTATTTAATAATTCATTACTTTTTTTACAAAATGAATTAAATGAAATTAATGATCAATTAAATTTAAATAAAGATGAACTGAAAAATCAAGTTTTAAATAAATTAATTCAATTAAAATTAATTAAAGAAAATTTAATTAAAGTTTTAAATATATTTGAATTTATAAATAATTTTTTATTATCAAGTGATTTACTCAATAATAATAAAGAACAAGAAGTTACATCTTTTACAGTTGAAGAATTTGAAAATTTATTAAATGATTTATTTAATGATTTAAAAAAACAATTTGAAATAAATAATGATATTGAAAAAAATAAAAAATTATTAATTCATATAGATAAATTAATTAATTTATCAAATTTATTTAATAATTTAATTAAATTTAATCCAATATTTAAAAAATTTATAAATAAATTAAATAATGAAAAAGAATTATATTTAAAAACTATTTACAAATAATAATAATAATATACATATACATATCCAAATCCAAATCCAAATCCAAAAAACCCCTAATTTCCATTCAATCTTTCTCTCTCTTGTTGTTCTTTTAATTGTTGTTGTTTAGATAAATTTCTATTTAAAACTTCTAATTTTCTCATTTCTTCATGAGGATCAAAATTTCCATTTGATAAATTTTCATAAGTTTCATCAAATTTACCAGTTGATATTGGAGCATTACCTCTCATTCTTTTTCTCATATCAAACATTCCTTGTTTACAATCCATAAATGCTCTAAAATTTGCTTTACATAATTCTGGTAAATCTTTTTTTAATTCTGGATTTGTCAAACATTCTTTTGGTGTATTTCGTTCTATTAATACACATGGTGATCGTTGTAAACATATTGCTAATGCTGTCTTTTGATCTTTACAACTATTTAAATATTGTTAGTAAAAAAAAACAAAATACTATTAATATTATATTTATTTACTTACCTTGCACCCATTTTCTTAGTTGTCTAGTAATGAGATAATATATATTTTCAATTTTGGATTTTATTCTCAATATGTTTTTTATTTTTTTTTTTGTTCTTCAGAACAAGAACAGCCCACCCCCCACCACCAACTTAACTTATTGATAAATATCAAATTATACCCACACGATTGATGATTTTAATAATATAATCAAATGACTATAACATTCATACCAGGAGAAGTGAATAAGAATAATAATTCAATTATACAAGGAAATTGGAAAAATCATCATTTATTAATTTATGGATCTGGAAATAATTTAATTATTACAGGTGCAACAATTTTATCAACCAATAAAAATCCAAATCCATTTAATATTGATAAAATTTTACAAACAATTTATTTAAATCGAGATCCTAATGCAGTTGATTTAAATTCAAATAATGGTTATATAATATGTTCAATTAAGAATAAAATTCATTTATTTAAACCAATTAATGAATATATGAAATATCCAAAATGGACTCAATGTATGGAATTTTCTATTTTAGAAAATAATGAAGAAGAAGAAGAAGAAGAAGAAAATAATAATATAAATTGTTTAAAATGGGCAATTGAAGAAAATGAAATTATATTATCTACAAATTCAATGTTATATTTATATTATATTTATGATGAATATGGAGAATTAAAATATAGAAAACGTTGGCAATGTCAACAATTTAATCCTATAACAAAATTATTAATTACACCAAATTCAAATATGATATTAAGTATAAATGGTGAATATGATAGATTAATTAAAGTTTGGACAAGAATTAATTATGGTGATGAAAATACTTTATTTGAAACATCTTATTTAAAACATGATATAAATTCATTTATATGGGATTGTCATTGGAGAATTAAAAATATAAAAAAAAGTGATGAACAAGATCAACAACAACATTTACAACTTGATGAATCAATGGCAAATATTAAAAATATTAGAGGTTATATAAATAATTTAAATAATGATAATAGTGAAATTATTTATTCATTTACTTCAAATTATGAATTTAAAGTTTGGGCATCATATGAATATAATGGTCATAATCATATAAATAATTGGGCAACTTTAAATTTAAATAAATTTATTAATAATAAAGAAGAAAATATTTCATCAATATTTATAATTGAAAATTATTATTTACAAAAAACTTTAATACCAATAATTAAAAAAAATCAAAGTAATTTTTTAAAAGATTTAAATTTGAATGATTTTGATTTATTATTTATTATATTTGAATCTGGTAATGTAAAAATTTTTATAATTAATAATATATCTCAAAATCCTCCAAATAATATTAAATTTATTCATTTAGGTGATTATAAATTTGGTGAAAATGAATGGCCAATAATTAAAAAAAATGTTCCAAATGAATTAACTAATGAAATTATTCAACTGGAAAATTTTATAACAGAATATTTAAAACCAATAATTATTGGAAATATATCATTATTAAATAATGATGAAAGAATTAAAGTATTATCATTATTAATTCATGATAGAATTAAAAATACTATACGATTTGAATTTTTAGATTTTAATCAATTAATAAATAATAAATTAGGTATATTTTTAATTAGTAAATTTCAAGGTCATACAAAATCAATTAGAAAATTAATTAAATCAAATTCAATGTTTTCATCAAATAATGTATTATTATCAATATCAAATTTTAATCAATTTAATTATATTTGGGAACCAATTATATTATCTGAAAATATTATGTCAATTACAAAAAGATTTCAATTAAATTTAAAATCTCAATGTTTAAATGCTGTTATTATAAATGATATTGAACCTCCAAAACATTTAAAAAGAAGACATATAGTAATTACTTATGATAAACAAAATTTAATTAGTGTATGGGATTGTAATGGTTTAAAAAATGATGATTTACCTGCTGATTTAATAACTGAATTAAAATTAAATAATATTGAAAAAGAACCAAAAGTATTTATATTAACTGAATATCCAAATAATTCTTTAATATTAAAACAATATGCAATTATTGCAATTTTTAATCATGATTTAATTTATTCTTGGAAATTATCATTAATTTATAATAAAGAAAATATACTTGAAAAAATTGATTTTAAAATTCAAGATATTTTTAATTTACCACAAAATGAATCAATTTATCAAATTTCAAGTGTTGATGTATTTATAAATCAAACAAATAAAAGTTTATTAGCAGTAATTGATGAATTTGGTTTATTAAAAAGTTATAAATTAGATTATTCAAATTTAAATAAATTAAATTGGTTAAAAACTCATGAAATAAATACAAATATTATTAAACCAAGTAAAATTAATGGATCTACAATAATTAATAAATTTGCAATTATAGATGAATCAGGTTATAAATTATCAATATGGGATATTAAACAAGGTGTATTGGAATATGAACAAATTTTTACAAAAGATGATGGACCTGTACGTGATTTAGATTGGACATTTATAAATGCTTCAAGAATTAAATCAACTACTAATGCTATATTATCAGTTGGATTTAATAGATTTGTTTTATTATATACTCAATTACGTTATGATTATACAAATAATGTACCATCATTTACAACTATTAAAAAAATTGATATATCTGATTTTACATCACATGAAATTGGTGATCTGATTTGGTTAGATAATGGATATTTAATAATTGGTTGTGGTAATCAATTTTTTATTGATGATAAATGGATTAAATTAGGTTCTAGAACTATTGATTCAACAATTCGTCAATTAATGACTGGTTATGAAGATGATGAAGTTAATTTAAATGATATGGTATTTGATATATCATATTTAGTACGAGTTTTAAATGGTCCTTTACCTATATATCATCCACAATTTTTAATTCAATCATTATTTATGAATCAAATTGATATAGTTGAAAAAATTTTAGTTCAATTATTTCAAATTTTAAGAACAAGTGATACAATAACTTGGAATTTAAATTTTGATATTGAATCTGAAATTATGAAAGAAGATTATTTTAGTATAATTCATCATTCTAAAGATAATAATAATTCAAATAATAATAATAAAAAAAAATTATTACGTAGAATGTCTCATGGTTTTAATAATTTAGAAATTTTTAATAAATTTGATGATGAATTAGCTGATTTATTAATTGAAAAATTAATGAAAATTACATTACCTTTATTAACTAGACATCAACAAAGTACATTAATTTCAATAGTTACAGTAGTTAAAGATTTACAAACTTATATATCAAGTTTAGATGATAATGGTATTAGATTTATGATTGGATTTAAATTATTTCAATTATCAACAAAACAAAAAACTTTATCAATGAGAGATATTAATTGGGCATTACATTCAGATAATAAAGAAATGTTATTAAATTCAATTGAACAATATTATAAAAATAGATTAAAATGGGATCATATAAAACAAACAAGAACAGTATATTGGATTAAAACTGATAGATTAATTAATTTAATTGAAACTATAGCAAAAAATGAATTTGGTGATAATAGAGATCCAAGTGGTTATATATCATTATTTTATTTAGCATTAAAAAAGAAACAAATATTAATTGGATTATGGAAAACAAGTACACATTTTGAAAAAACTAAAATGATTTCATTTTTAAGTAATGATTTTTCAACATCAAGATGGAAATCTGCTGCTTTAAAAAATGCATTTGTATTATTAGGTAAACATAGATATATTGATGCAGCATATTTTTTTTTATTAGGTGATTCATCATGGGATTGTTGTAGTATATTAGCTACTAAATTAAATGATATTTCATTAGCTATTGCAATTGCAAAAATTTATAATCATGAAATAGGTGGTAGTCATAAAACTAATAATGAATGTTTAATTAAATTAATTGAAAAATATATTGTACCAGAATCAATTAAAAATGGTGATAGATGGACTACAAGTTGGATATTTTGGCAATTAAATTATAAAGAATTATCAATTCAAGCATTAATTAAATCACCAATTGATATATTAAATGAAAATAAAGATAAATTATCAAATTTAAATGATGATGATAAATTAAATGTTTCAATATCAGGTCAAAGTTATATTAAAGATGATCCTGTATTAATAATATTATTTAATGATTTACGTCATAAAAAAATTAATTATTTAAAAGGTTCTTTAAATATTTCAAAAGATGAAGAATTTCAATTTATAATTAGAGTTTGTATGATTTATACAAGAATGGGTTGTGATTATTTAGCTATATTATTATTAAAAAATTGGAATTTTAGAAATATTGAAGAAGATACTAAAAAAATTGAATGGGGTTCACCAAAACAAGAAACTAATAATAATAATAATAATAATACAAACATATTTAATGAAAAACAACCACCTATTCAAGCATTTGAAGAACCAGATATGAGTGCATTTGATTTTGGATTTTAAGAATCAAAAAAAAAAAAGTTGTATATAATAGTTATATATATATTTAATAAACGTTCATTGTATCACTTCGAAATAAAGTCATTATAGAAGTAGCTAATCTTTCATAAGGTTCACAAATAGTAATTATAATACCAACTATAAAAAAAAACCACATTTTAGAAACAATCATACCCATAATTGTATGAAAAATCATTGAATTAAAAATAGCTAAACAAATTTTAAAAGTTTCAATAATTTTTTCATCATTATTTAAATCATTTTTAAAAAATTTAATTAAATTTAAAAAAATTGGTGATATTAAAAATTTAATTAAAATTTCATCCCATTTTAATATTGAATAATGAACAATATAAATTAAATCATAATTTTTAAAATAAATTTTTTTTAATTGATAAGGATCTCCATAATTTTCATTTAATATTTTTTTACAATAATTTGGTTTATTTAAACAAAATTGTTTTGATAATAATATAATTTTAAAATTAATTTTTAAATTTTCTAATTTATTAGGTGTTATAAAATTTGGTATTATATAAATTAAAATTAGAATTGGTATGATATAAATTATTAGAAATTTTAAATTATTTTGAATTTGTGATGATGATCTTGTTGTTGTTGATGTTGGTGTAGTTGGGGATTGTATCACTACTACTAATGGACCAGGCATTATTATGTTATACTAGGGAATAGATAGTTATATAGTATGTGGGGTATGTTTTTGAATTCAAAATCCAGGGGTAATATGGAAATATAGATTTTTGATTATCTTGATTTGTGAACTTCTCTTTTTTTTTTTGCTCTTTTTTATCCGCGTTGATCTTTCAACTACTAAAATAAAATTACATGACGTAATTTTTGTGACATCTAGAATCAAGAAAAGAAGTTGCAAAAAAGACTTCTTGTTATGAAAGAGTTAAAGAGTGAGAATTATAATACTGAATATTCTTCTAAATACTAAAATCTATACAATTTTCTGATTTTCATAATATTTTATTTATTTGTTAGAGGTAAGAATAGTGGGAATTTTTTTTTTGAAAAATGATAATTCTCTAACTCTATGTTGATATAATAATAATATTAAGTAAATATCGTTTGAACTTCTCTATAATTCGTTAGTTTTAATATCAGCCAATAGTTAATATTTGGGAAACTAATGAACTCGCATCAAAATTAATTTAACCAATTAAGCAATCCTTCCTGCAGTGACGAAAAAAAAAGAGAACAAAACTAAAATTGACAACCCCCCAAAAAAATTCCAAAATTCCCAAACACACAATTCCCCTGTTAAAAGACTTTCCATTTTTCTTGGTATAAATCTATATGAAAGCTACTACATATTGAAATAATTAAGGTAAATCTATAAAAGAAAGTTTCTAATCAATTTTAGTTTGGTTTAAAACGATTTTTGACGGTTTAAATTTATTAAGGGGTTGTGCATCGTGTATCTGCAGGAAGTAACAACTCGTCTATTTAAAAAAAAATTGCAAAAATTTATGTTGAAGGTGCTTCCCAAAAATCTACGCGTAATATATAGAGTATTCTTGAATAATAAGTAGCCAGTAATTATATATTCATACAATCTTCGATGTATTTATATAAACGGTAAACAAAGATAATTGATTAATTACCCAATAACTCATTAGTTTTTTGAATAATAGCATCAATATCTGGACTAGCAATAGCTAAAATTTTGACAATTACTTTAACTATAATTTCAGTTGGAGGAGGAGCAATGATACCACCAACTTGAATAACAGCAACAATAACATAAGGAATGATGGCAACTAAAATATTAGAGACACCACTTGAACTTTCAAGGATATCACCTACATCTTTTAAAACAGTTTCAACAACTTTGAAAACATTAATTTCAGTAATCTTAAAAGCAGTAATTGCAGCATCAACAACTTTTGGAATATCTTGAATAATTTCTAAAGCACTTGGAATATCATCTCTTTTTTGTTGAATAAATAAAACATCATTATCAATTGGTTCTCTAGTAACTAATTCCATAGCATCTGAATTAGGAGTAATAATAGCAGCAGCAAAAACTGAAGATAATGAGACTAAAGCAATAGCAAAAAATTGGAATTTCATTGTTGTTTGTTAATATAAAGAAAATTGTTTGGAAGTGATGAATTAAAAAAAAAAAAAGTTAAAAGTTCAAATTTTAGAGGATTCGATAACCATATTTATATTCAAATTTGATATAGTTCTTTCTATAATTGTCAAATTTGAATCCTTATTCAAAATAAAAAATAGGATATTGATAAACCAAAAAAAAAAAAAAAATACACTTTTTAGTTTATAAATTCAATATTATTATAATGTACAAATACTAAAATTAAAAATTAAAAATTCTAGACAAGAAAAGACACTTGACACAAATCCAAAAACCAAATTCGGCTTAAATAGGCAACTGCAATCAGTATGATAAGGAGATTGGATGAATTAGCTCGCCCAATATGTCAAGTTTTAACGTTTCTTCTTAATCAAATTATTGAAAAAAATCATAGTAAATAGAATATTATTTTTTTTTCTTCTTATTGTAAATCCTTCAATTAGATTCATTTAAGGTCTAAAATTCAAACGTTTTCACTAACTATTGTCATAAAAATTTTCTCTATAAATCTAAAGATGTTGAAATTCAAACTCCTAAAAAAAAATCTATTATTAGAATATTCTGGTATATAGAACAAGTGTAAAATTCAAACAAAAATTCTCCTTGAACCGTGGGTTGAATTTCAATCTATTATTGGATACTTTTTTATTTATTTATCTACATTCTTAACTCTAAATTTATGATAACAATTGAAAACTAAGTCAGCTCATTTTTTTAATACGAATGAAGGAAGGATGGATATTAAAGTTTTGTGATAATTTCAAAGTTTTTTTTTGCGCGTTCTTAATACCTGTCTTAGTTATCAATTCATAATTCCCACGGTGTACCGGAAATATTTTGTTATCAATACGATCTAAATAACTACTTCAAATATATTTTGAAATTAATGAGCACTATTATTATTAAAATAGAAACTAATTTATGTATTATCTAGTTTAATTTGTCTAAACCACGCAATATTGATAGTATTACTTTGATCATGAAAAAACAAACTGAACTAAAGCCATTACTAAAATAATATAAGCCAAATCATCTTCTATCCAATCATTTCAAAAATCGCATATTAAATTGTTCGTAATTGAATCCATATTTGATAATTCAGCCAGTACTAAAGTTGAACAATACATATTTAAATGTGATGTTTAAAAATATACTCTCTTTTTGATAAGCTGCAAAACCAAATAGCAATTCATACTTTTTTATATCGTATTAGAAATGATAGAGGTGATAAGAGACTTTAAATCGAATTTAAGAATTATACTTATGACACTATGGGGTTTGAAATCCCTTCAAAACTTCAATAAGTATCAATACATTTACGTTTACATTTACGTAATTATTAATTTTTATATAGAACCTTTATTGTTAAACTTGTATAAAACAATGGCTTTGAAATTAAATTAGTAAATATTGCTCAATTTATTATGTTTTTTTCATACTTCACAATAGAAAAATCTAAGTATTGTTTTATATATCTAATATTATTATATTAGTATATATTTTACCTTCCGATAAGTGCATTGACGAGAAACAACACGAAGACATCATTTATACATTTTGCAGCTTGCGCTTGATATGTTTTATAAATAGAAAAAAAAAAATTTTTATATCAATACTTTCTAACAATTTTATTAGAACTTACAGATGTTTTAAAAATACAAATAAAATAAGTAAACGTAATACCAAATTTATCCACGTTTTTTCGGAATATTAAGAAATAACTGATATAAACCTATATATATCTTTCTATCCAAAAATTATTTTTTCCACGGCTAATGAAGTGAAATCCTAATAATTTTGAGTTGTATTTGGTAATCAAAATAGTGCTAAAAGTGCTCAAACTGAACAATGTAAAAACCTTATAAGGTATAATGTGTTAAAACATTTATTCTCTAACAAATACTAATTACTTTTTCATTTTCGCTATCTCGAATACTATAATGAAAGAACCTTTCTTCATGAGACTATATTCTTTCCGAAATAACCATTAATTTCAATAACTTCTGTTTAAATTATTAACTTTTACTAACCATGGTTTTTATACTAGAAAGACTCATCTACGAAAAATATAAAGTTCAAGTTCTATTTATAAACTAAACAATAAAACACGCTTGGTTTAATTTAAAAATTAGCGCTTAATTCTCTATTGGAATTGTGAACCTAATTTCATGGTGTTAAGTGCATCCAATTCTAGATTATGATAGTTACTACATTTACTTAAAATATTTTTCATTGTTCCTTATCTTAGTATTGGATGACAAGGTTTGATTAAGTTTATACATGTATTTATTGAAGTATTGAAAAAATGTCTTCTAAAAACTAATAAATGGTTGGTATATATGAAAACATATCAGGTATACGTATTTCTCCAATAATTGATATCTAGGCAGGTCTTTTAGAATAAAATTCAAGAGATATTGATTTTAAAACAATAATTTTTATTCAAAAGTAAAATATATACTCTAATAAAATAATAGTAAATCTAGAAAAATACCTAAACCAACATTAAAAGTTAATTTTAATTTAATAACTTGTTAGTTTTTTCAATAATAGCTTCAATATCTGGACTAACGATAGCTAAAATTCTGACAATTGATTTTACAATTGCTTCAATGTCAGGATCAACGATACCAGTAGCATTAATAATAGCAACAATGACATATGGAATAATATCAACAAGAATATCACCACTAGTAAAATCTTTAATAATATTACCAGCTTCTTTTATAACAGTTTGAACAATTTGAAAAACATTAATGTCACTGATATTAAAAGCACTAATTGCAGCTTCAACAACTTTTGGAATATCTTGTAAAAGTTCAAATGGATTTGGAATACCATCTCTTTTTTGTTGAACAAATACAACATCATTAACAACAGTTTCTCTTGTAGCTAATTCCATAACATCTGAATTAGGAGTAATAATAGCAGCAGCAAAAACTGAAGATAATGAGACTAAAGCAATAGCGAAAAATTGGAATTTCATTTTTGTTTGAAAATTGTTTGGGAATTGATGAATAAAAAGAACTTAAAAAAAAATATTCTAAAGGATTTGGTACCAATATTTATAGTTCAATTTTAAATATTGACAATTGAGAGAATTATCTATCCATTAATATCAATTATTACAATCTCTGTTAGAGAAACTTTGCAACTTTTCAGAATTTTACAAGGTATGGTTGTGAAACATGAACAATAAAAATTGACTTGAAAAATAAACTGTCATATACAAAATACTACAGGTTACGAGTTCGTAGGAGTTAAGACGCACCAATAGGAAACTTGTAACAGACCTAATCAGGAACTTTTAACATATGTTGCATAACCAGTCCTAATTAGGCTTAAAAACTTTTTTTTTTTTACTGAACGTACCAATCAAACTATTGCGGGAGAAAAGGATTTTTATTTATCTGATAAATCTATTAGTTAATTTAAGTCAACATTAAATGCAAAATGTACTTCAATCCTTTAATTTTTCAATAGAGTTGAATTTATCCTTAATAGGTGAGAGCTTTACACGTTGTTTTATTTTCTTTGGAAACGCATATATTAGACAAATTAAACAGGACTAAAAAATGACCCTTTGCAACAAAAAAATATTCGAAAAAAAAAATTAGACTGGTCTAATAGTTTTAATTAAATAAGTTCATAAACCGGGATATGGAGTCTCTTCCGCGGTTGAATGTTATATTTAATATCTTATGAATTTTATGGTTTGTAGTTAAAAAAAAATTAGTTGCAAAAATAATGGAAAAAACAAACTTGCATTAAATTCAAGAAAAATTATCCGTTGTATGGGGAAGCATGAAGCACAAACTACCATAGAAGACGTGTTTTCAAAAGTTTTAAAAACATATCGTCAAAGTAAAAGAAAGAAAGAAAAAACGAAGGAATAGGTTTGAAAAAAAATAATGTTAAGTAATTCCAATAATGGGGTTTGAAGTATTATCAAAAGTTAGCTGATTTTGTAGTACATTTATTTGAAAGACTAAAAGTAATTTATTTATAAACTATTTATAAAAATTTAAATGAACCCTATTACGATTTCGGTAATCCTAAGCTTCGAAAAAATTAATCCAAAAATTAATTCTAAAAATCACTTCATTTACTTTGATAGCTTTCATTAGCTTTTCAAATAAAACTTTCATTATTTATCTCACTTTTTTTAGATTTTGCAGATGTTCTAATATCCGAAACGTATTTCAAGTAGTTTTTGTAATTCGGCAATCCTGTTCTTTTATCAATTCTCTTAAAAATCCTAATCTTAAGTAAAGGTTATTGGTGATAATTACTTTTTTGGATTTAGCGGTTAACATCGAATTGAACTTCATTACCTATTTAAGGTTTGTATTGTTTCATTACTATTTTTATTTTTTCATTACTAATGAAACAATAAGAGTAAAAAAAAATTTAAAAGGAAAAAGAAATAAAGAACAATAAAAAATAAGAACGTTTTCGAATCCATATTATGATTCTAGTTGTTTTGAAAAAAAAAAACCAAATTCTAGTATCCTTTTTTCTAATTTTATTTTTTATTTTTGTGGAGACAAAATTGGTTTCAAATGTAGAAAAAACTGTTATTTTATTCTAAGGGTGTTATCTTACCACTTCTGTCAATGAGATGGTTATGATATAAAGGGAACAATGTGAAACTTTTAAAAAAAAAATTAATATTCCAAATTACTAATAATTATTTTTTTTCTCTGTAATAATTTAACCCATGCTGTATACAACGGCTCTGTATAAAAATTGTGGTGGATCATTGCAGAAAAAAAAAAATATTTTGAATCTTAGTCGCAATCTGGCTGCAAATCTAGTTGTCAAGTATCATCTAGATTGTTAGAATTCTGTTCAATATTAATCGTAAAGCAAAAGATTCGCCTTATTTGGCTTTAAAAATAGTAGATTCTATATGCCACTATTTTTCTTGGAGTATTTTCTTATATCAAGTTTAAAGTTTATTGTAATTTTATTAATAAACTTTAGAACAATGACTTTGTTGTTTAGAACGAAATGAAATTATGCAAAATCTAAATAAACCTTTTTGAAAATACTAAAACTTTGAAAAGGAGGGGGAGGTTGCAATTTATGACCTGATACTAAAATTAATTAAAAAAAAATTTTTTATATATTATATTCACTTCAAATTAAACACTATAAAACTAAAAAAAAAAAAATTATCTAATCAATAGACAATTTAAAAAAAAAAAAATTTTTAGAATTCAATTTTTATTGAAGACTTATCAAATTTAACCAAAAATAATTTTGTAGATTTGACTAATGATGTCTTGAACATCTTGGAAACCTAATTTAACATCTGAAGCAAAATCTTCAATAATGGTAATAATGTTGGAAAAACCTATTTTGAAAAATGAGACAACATCACCAACAATTCCAGCAATATCAGAGAATGATAAGCTAAAAGCTGAATATAAAGCACTAATGATTTTTGGTAAATCAGTGATAATGTCTGGAACTGATAAGTTTAAAGCTTTAAGAACTTGAACAACAATTTGTCCTAATAAACTTAAAACATCTGAAGAAATTGAACTATCTTTAATAGCTGGTTGAGCAATTTGAATTTTAGTAGATTGAGCAACATTGGTAACATCTAAAACTTTAGTTAAATTGAAGAATGATAAAACATCGTCAACGATAGCTTTAACATCAGCTTCAGTATCATTAATAGCACCTAAAATAACTGAAATAATTTTTGGAATTTCTGATTCTAAATCAGAAATAAGTGATTTGTTTGAAAGATCGATTGGAGCAACGGTGGTGTCTCTAACGACTAAAGCTTCAGAAGCTGGTTTAGCAACAGCAGCAGCTTGGGCGAATAAAGCGAAGATAGCAAAAGCGATAATTTGGAAAAATTGCATTGTTGATTAATAAATAGTAGTTGGTTGGTTGATAATGAAAAATAAAAATTAATTCAATTAAGTTGATTTGTATCTATATTTATAGTGGTTTTTTTTTCAATACTTTTATTAGTCAACACATGTGTATTGATATTCTTTCCAATTGTGGAACAATATTAAAAAAAAACTGTGTAGCCCCCAAGCCCATCCCCTATCATATTAAATAAACTTGTTGGTAAATAAAACTGGTTATGAATAATTATTGTGGTGGTGGTGGTGGTAGTGGTTGAAAGTAGTGTAGTATTAATAAAATTTTATATATAATAATAATAAAGAAACATAAAGAACAATAGAATCTTCGTCTGTCAATATTAATTACAAAAGTATAATTTGACCAATTAAATTTTATAATTTTAAATACCGCACTATAATTCAAAATAAACCAGTAAACAATATAACTAAAAGTGATATTTGACAATTAAACTTGCATATAAATAGTTTTGAATATTTTATTGCCAACGCAACCCATGGATAAATTGAATTCTGGCATTGTTCAGATCTTGCTGTCAAACACGATGTGTGGTTCTTAAGCTTTTATCATATGCGCTAAATTGTGTATAGTACAAAATTTGCAGTACGAAATCTTTTTTTTTTTGTTGTTTATGTTTTTGTTTTCGCTTTTGCACTTTTCACTTTTTTTTTTTGCAACCCCTAAAAAGTATTTTTTTCCGAGTGAGGGTAAGAGTATTAGCACTGTGTTCATGAAAGCCTTAAAAATCATAAGTTTAATTTACAATGGAACAATGAAATTTAAACACAGTTTAAAAAGGTGGCTAAAAGTTAATAATATATGATATTAATAATAATAACAATAGTAACAACAATAGCAATAACAATAATAAAAGTTAAATGAAACGTTTGTCCTTCGTAATGTATGTATTTTTTGGATGAGAACCTCCTTTTAATTAATTTATTAACGAATTTTGACCAATGAGTAAAATTACTCAAGTAGTTATTCTCCCAATAAAAATAGGGATTGAAAAAAAAAAGGGATGTAAAAAAATTTTGTAAATAAAATTTAACATTTATTAAATGTTCTAATAAAGAAATAAATCCTTATGGGTATAAACTTATAAAAAATCCAAATATTAAACAATTGTGGAACTCAATGATTAATAACTGGCACAAGCTGAACAATCACTTTCAATAGCAGCTTTGATTTCAGCAATGATTTCAGCAATAACTTCAGCTTCAATTTGCCATTTATTACAGATATCAGTAACAATTTGTTCTAAGTTAGCAAATTTACATTGTAAAATAGCACTGATTTTAATCATAATTTGAGCTAAACAAGCTTCAACAGCAGCTTTGGTACATTTTAAGGTGGTTAAAACGTTGATTAAAATAGCAGCTAATTTTTTAATGAAAGCAATTTTAGCAATGAATAAACTGTTGAAGATGTTACCAATAATATTTGGAACACATTCGACGATATAATCATTGGTGTATCTTTTAGTAGTAGTAGCTTGTTCAACTTCAGCAGTAGCAGAAGTAGCAGCATCTTCTTGACCTAATGATGAGTAAACGTTAGAAACAACTGAAGCAATATCAACATTTTCTAAATCTAAAGTATCTAAAACTGAACTGATAACTTGTGGAGTAGCAGTTAAGACATCATCATCTCTAGCAACTAATGATTGATCTTTTGGATCTTTAATAGCAGCAGCTTGGACAGTTAAAGCAGCAATGGCGAAAGTAGCAAATTGAGTGAATTTCATTTTAACGAATGGATAGTTATTTGAGTGTTGTTAATGATTTAAAAAAATTTATTCAATTTCAGGGATTCTTTTGACTGGTATTTATACAATTTTTTTTTTTACGGAAGTGTTGATTCCTTTAGGATATTTTCACATTACTGATATAATACATATAATAATCAAGAAAAGGAAATTCTTGTTTGTGTTTGATTAATATATTTGTTTATGTTTACTTTTTCATGTTGGTTCTATAAAAAAAAGAAATATTGAAAATGTTAAGAAAAAAAAAAATCTCAAAATAGATTGTTCAGGGTTTAATACAATGGTTTTGAGCGCCAATCATTCTCAGATAACTATGTTCAATTACATGGTGTGATTTTTGTTTATTTTTGAATATCAATTAAGTAATAGATAGATTATACATTATAATTAGTCTATAATACAATCATATTAGCATATGAAGATTGATTAAACTAGCGGGTTTAAGAAAATTGTCATATAGATAGAAGTATATCTAATTTTTCATCAACGCGAATGCTGCAAAAAGTGTTGAAAAAAAAAATAATTAGACTTATTTTTTAATGATAACTCTGTTTCAAAAGATAACTTTTTGATAGCGATGATTCTAAAAAATTCATGGTTAATACTATTTGTTTACTTTCTTGATTACTTGTAGTTGCTCTTTAGTATGTTCTTAGAGGAATAGATTTACAATGTTTTTAAATTCATTGCACAAACTTCCAATAGGCATGCATTACGCAGACGCGAGGTAACCAAAAAAAAAAATACAAAAATAAAATTTTTGGAACATTTTGTATCTGAATTATATAAGATAAAACCGAATTTTAGTTTATTTTTTTAAATTAGAATGAAGGGGTTTATTATTTTAAGGGCGGACAACTAAAACATTGAACAATAAATCTAGAAAACTACTAAAAAAAAAAGGGATTGAAAAGTTCTTTTAACCACTATTTTTTTCTAAACCTTTTGTCTTAGGTTGTGTTGTCGAAACTTCGTTTTACAACAACAACAAAGCAAAGCCATTATCTAGAAGTAAACATTCTTCGTTAGCCACCACTCTGTATTGTTTCTGTTTGTTATTGTTTTTTTTTATCTATAATATCAGCTGGTTTGAGAAGAGGTTTATGCTCATCATGAAATTCTATTTTGAAACAATAGATTTTCAAAAAGCAAATATGATTATTTCTACACCGTAGATGTCGGTCGTCGGGTTTGTGGACAATTTTTATTTATATTCTATCGGCTAGGTAAATCATAATAAATAATACAATTTGTATCTAACTAATAATATTTTTTTAGTGTTATTTTTTAGTTTTATAATTAAATGTAATTAAGAAAATCAACATTCCAGGCAGGAAACTTTTCATTCGGGAAAGTTGTTCCCTAATTTCGCATGAAACTAAAACTTCTTTTACTATTGTTTGAGCAATCAACATCTTAATTAAGTAATATTGATTCTAGTTTCAATCGATGTTTGATCTAATGTAAAACAAGGATAGAAAATAAAACTTCACATTCAATTATAATTAATATGTTTATTTGTTTATAATTGATAAATACACTATTTTTACTCCAATTTCTATTAGCAATTAAGCCATTCGCGTAAAAAAAAAATTAACAATTAATAAAGTCTAAAAAATGCAATACTTTTAAAAATATATTTTTTATATTTGTTTCTTATTTGATAAATTCTATTGAGGAAATAACCATAAATAAATTAATACCACTTGAGGAAGTTTAATATTAACAAAATCATTTGGAACATTCGTCTAGAAGAAGAGGAGTAAATTGGATTGGAGTTAACCAAAGTTGATGGAATAATATTCGGTGTTACGGGAATTGAAGGCGAATAATTACATCTATCGCCTGAAATGCAAGCGCGCAAAATAAAAAAAGAAAAGAGAAATGTTAATACAAAACCCTAAACTTGGAGAATGTTTAAAAAAGATTTACAAGACAAGAAAAAAATACAGACCCTTAAATAACTAAATATAAAAACAAAGTTCGTAAAATCGTTATGAAATTTTCTGTGTTTAGTTCTATTTTTTTTTGTTTGATAATGTTTTTCTAAAATCTGACATTAATGTAAACAAACAGCAGTACAGTACAGTACAGAATATATGCAATTTTGATGCGAAAACATGTGGGAATACATGAACAAATCCAAACATTTTTATTCAAATTAAGCCCAATTTATTGAATGAAGAAGAAGATATTTGATTATTTATCGTCTCTTATAGTATTTAACATTATTTAGAAAACAAAAACCGAGGACATTGTGATATTTAGTTGCTTCATGTACAGTAATTATGTTTGGATTTTTTAAAATTACCTGATTTTTGGATTTTTTATTTGATTTTCTGATTTTTTATGCATGTTAGATTTTAAAATATGTATATTCTGTATATTTTTTACTTTGTTTGTGAGTTTTGTTTGTTTGTTTGTTTATTTATTTATTTATTTATCATTTGTCAAATAGAAATTTTTCAATCAACCTTGTGTAAATTTTTGAACACGACCGAAAAACCCCCCACCAAATGGAATAATAGTTATCCTTAATAAATTTCCGTAATAGTCGGTATTAAATGTTCCAGAATTGATTGCTTTTTTTTTTGACTCTTTAAAAAATTTAGAAAAGAGGGATATTTTCAACAATAAGAAAGAAAAATCCCTTGTTGAAATTTTTCGCAATAAAATTTTGCTACTAATTTTTAAATCATTAAAACAATCTCAATATCTCTATATTTTTAATTTTAAATAAAATAATATATTCAATAAGAATTACATTGGTATAAATTCCAATTAAATGAGTATTTGAGTATTCAAACATATAATTTATAATGTTTGTTGTTGCAAAGAACTAAGAAAGCAAAAGTGTTGTTTCTATTGAATTAGTTGGAACAATTAATATAAGAAGATGTTTAAAATTAAAAGGTTAGATAATATATCTATTAAATAGACTACTATCTATATAAAATTGAAATATTTAATGAACTAACTGTAAAACTATTTATACAGAATCAAGGAACTAGAGTATTTAATACTTAGATTTAAGTTTCTATAACACCAAACAGTAATAATATTTTATTATTGAATAATAAACAATGAACTTGGTGATTAAATATAACAAAAACATAACTGATTAATTTCTTGGGAACTTCAGTTAATACATCAAACAATTTATTAGAATAACGGTATTTGGTATTAGACGTATTATGTTTCTTTCTTGATATACTTGGTTTACTTGGAGGTTCTGTTTAATAAATACTAATTTATGTATCAACTAATTTATTTATTACATTCAATAATTGAAAACATTAAATGATTATTTATATTCAATTACCTCCTAATATTCCTACAACTATAGAATTGATATAATTCTTTCATGTGCCAGTTCCCTAAATTTTAATTCTTAATCAAATCAAAGAACATCTATCAACACAAGCATCAAATAATAGTAATAATGATATGCATACATGAGCTAATGATGGTGATAGTGATTATTTATATATAACTTGTTGGATCATATAGTAGAATAGGTGATTAAATTGAAACTATCCAACCAAAAACAAGATACAGTTTTTACCTTTTGGAAAAATAAATAATTTAACAGCTACATAAATATAGTGAAACAGAAAATTAAGTAAATATTGATTAATCAATTGTTGATAGAATATCCAAAATTATTCTTTATTGATTTTCCAAACTTTTGTTCCTAGAATTTAACTACTACTTAAAAAGAATTAATTTTTTTCATTTACTAGTTCCCTAGATTTCGATATTTGTTAAAGTTTATACATTAGCACCACCGTAAATAAGGAACAAGTGTTATAATTCTAACCATAATGGTTATTGTTGATATGTCTAAATTATTTATTTAAGTATATAGTAGAAGTGAAGAAAATATCCAAACCAATATCAACAAGAAGCTTTGTCTTGAATAAAGTTAGTCTTAAAAGATCAAATAAATACTAAAAAGCATATAATTACTGATTTGAAATCTTTTTAACTCTTACTAATAAAAAAAAAAGATTCTCTCAATTTATTCATCCACCATCCCCTTTACTATAAAAAAAAAAAAAAAACTAAACATTGATAATTTGATTGAACTCTGGTCATAATGTATAATTCAGGTCAAAAGTTTTTCCAAAAAATACGATACTTTTTTTCTGTTTAACCCTACCCGGGACTCGAACCCGGAGTCTTCTGCTTAGGAGGCAGATGCCTTAACCGTTTGGCCAGCAGGGCAACTATGCAAAAAGTTGCACGTGATCAGACGTACCGGTGGTTAGTTCTAGAATCACGTTCACCGATTCTATTTCTTTCAAAAAAATTTATAATTTTTATAATTAAACCTATATTTTTAAAAGTTTATATTATAATTTAAGATTTATTTGTTATATATATTTAAAATTGGGTTGTGTTTTGTTATGTTTTTTTCTATGTTTTTAATTTTTCTAATTTTTTAACAAAAAATGAATAAAAAAATTTAATTATAATTATTAAAATATAAGAAATTGAAAAGAATTAAATATTTATCTATATATTTTGATCCTATATCGATGAAATAAATGATAATTTTAATTAATATTAATCATAATTGATATTATTTATTTTATTATTATTCAGAACTAGGTGAATTAAAGAAGATTTTATTCAATTTACGATGATTCTATAAACTACTTATATTATAATATTTTTGAATATTTGGAGGGATTTTAGAAAATAATATAATAATCAGACTCCCAAATAACTATATCAGAATTGATATTTTTAAACATTTTATATAATAGTAAATATTGTAAACGATTTATGGACTTTATTATATATTGAATTTGAATGATAAAAAAGAAGATCTGATACAATCATTGAATTACTATATTATATATAATATTTTTAAAATGTTTTTGATTTGTTTTTCGATAGGATGTTTGTAGTTATATATATAAATTCATTTTTGTTGTTATTGAGTTTTAGATATAATTATGCAACCTCTCATTCATAGTAGTTCTGATTTTACTATCACAACTTAAAACAAAAAAACAATTGATTGAATATTATTTTTCATTTCAGATGTTGAAAAGAACATTGATCAAAAAAAAGATACAAAAAATATGGTTTTATAAAATGTGGGAAAATATCAAGTAATCAGAAACAAGATACAGTGGATCATATCATGTAGGTATTACGTATTATTAACATCGTTTTTTCAATTGTAGAAAAGTAGATAAATTGTAAAACTTTGGAGGCTGGGTTAAGGTTAAGGTCAAGGAGGCTATCCCATCAATCAAATAACCAAAAAGTAATTTTTTTCATAATTGCATGCATTTGAAAAGGATCAAAGCTCTCCATATCTGAATAAAATAATGAATATGATATTGAAAGAATTGCGCAAATGTATATGGACAAGAAAGAAAAAAAAAAACCCTTTAAGTTATACAAAACAAGGCGCTTAAATGGATAAGGTAAGGTAAAGTAAGTTAAGAGTTAATCAGTTAGGGCGGCCGGGTGGGATGTGGGGACTAGAGAGGCTATGTCGATAAATAATAATATAATCCTAAAAGTCAAGCAAAATCGATATATCTTTATTGATTTGTGAAAAGTGGAAAGTTGGTATCGCAACTATCCCACCAATATTGAGGGATTTTTGAAATACCAAGAGAATAATAATTAATGATTGCAAAAAATAAAATAAAATAAAATAAAATAATAATAGTTTAATTATAATAAAGAATAATTAAGAAATAGAAGTTCTTGAAAAAAAAAGACAATTACTGCGAAAAAAAAAATAAAAAACAGATGACGTAATCAATGACAAAGAAACGAACGAGTTAAAAAAAAAAATTTCATTGATTTTTTTTTTATATTAAAGTTTTAAATTGGAAATCAATCGCGCTTCTTTTATTTAAATAAAATTTATTAAAACCTAAATAGGTTAAATATCAAAGAAAAAACTAAAACTAAAAAGTAAAATTGTAAAATTTTCTTCTTTTTCTTAATTAACCATTTACTCAAATGGCACTAAGTAAGTAAAAGAAGATAGAAAAGAAAAGAAAGAAAAAAAAAAAAAAGCTTTAATATAAAACAATAAAGGCGAAGTCGAATTAAAATTAAAATTAAAATTGTAATTCAATTTTTTTTTTTCTTGTTTTTGTTTTATCTCTAAATACGAGTTCCAAGAATCTTACACGATCTCTCTTGGAACAAGAAAATCATGTTACGTAGGAAAGAAGGAAGTTTTTACCTCAATTGATCATTGAATTGGTTGGCAATTGAATAAATAGGCTGATCAATTTGAAGAAGAAGTAGAAGAAAATAAGAAATAATAGAAAGTTTGTCTTAAAAAATAATGTGGCTAAAAATATAAAAAAAAAGTTATATAAAAAATAAGGAAATGAAACTGAAACATTCAATTATGGAAATAAATTTGATCGATTCAGATAATATAATAGTTATTTAATTGATCTTAATTATTCTTTTCACTGCCTCTATTATGAATGAAATATTGTTAAACAAGATAATTATCTTCTTATTTCTTATGAGTACTTACTTAATTAAGAAATCAAATTAACCGCAGTTTAAACGACATTTTGGGATATATTTTTATATTATTTTTATTTTTATTTTTTTTTTTAATTAATTAAGTTTGATAAAGAATATGAAATTAAACCGTAGTTAAAACAGACGGAGATATTAACTAATTTAATATATAACAAATAATTATAATTGATAATTGACAATTGACAATTGACAATTATACATTGAATATTTTATTTTATTTTGTAGATTGGTATTAGCAACATAATTAAATTAAATTAAGTTACTATATAGTAGAGAAAAAGAAGGCGAAGTAGATATTTTGGTTTAATTTAGTTTTATTTTAGTTTCTTTTTAAGTATCAAAAGTAAAGATTATCATCAAGAAATTAAATTAAATTATTTCCTTCGTGATAACGAAAAAAAAAGAAAAAGAAAAATAGTACAGATACATACTTACATACAGATACAGAGGCGCCCCCAATTTATTCATTTTTTTTTTACTTCTATCTTGTATCGTTTCTATCAAAGATGAGGATTAAACAACATTTTAACATTTTTAAATGATTTACAATGAGAATTGTATCATATCTAATTGATGTTATGTTATGTTAAGTTGTTATAAAATATTTGACATATAAGATAAGGGTGGCTTAAAGTGGGACTAAATAAAAATTAAAATTAAAAAAAGGTCAGGACTTTAAATCCAAAGGTTATAGGTGGGATATTATGGAATTGTAAGAAAGGGAGTCAAAGAAGTCAATAACCCCGTAGTTAACTTAGCTTAACTACCTAAGTTCAATAAACCCATCTAGTAATACGGCTTTAAAATACACAAGAAAGAAAACTAATCGAACTAATTGAATTCATTGAACAATATACTTTGGATTTTCACTTCTTAATTTTTTTTTTTTTTTATTCGATTTGGAATTTTTTATTTTTTTTTTTTATTGTTTTTTTTTTTTTTTTTTTTTTTTTTTTTTTTTTTTTTTTTTTTTCTTGGTTTTTTTGACACAGCCCCATTTTTATATGTAGATTTTTATCTTCTACTGCTATCCCACTTACAACTACGAACAACGAAGAGGCAAGGAAAGGGAAAAGGGAAAAGGCAAAGGCAAAGGCACAGGGAATGAAATGGTAGTATTTAGTAGCAATCCTACCACCTCCACATCACGAACTACTACTGCGACCACTTTGCTGCTGCTGCGACCACAACAACAACAACAACAACAATTGATCAGTTAATCAATCCATATCAGATCATCGCGTATTTTAATATTTTATTTTATTTTATTTCCTAAAACAAAGATAAGTGAAATTGATTAAACCAACAACCCCCCCCCCCAACCCAACCCAACCCATAGAATCCTTCTATTCTATTGATAACAGAACAAGTAGGAAAAAAAAAAAAAATCTCTTTGTT
>JAKTXL010000136.1:0-38053 GCA_030582535.1 Insectozyma bohioensis | reverse complement strand
AACTACTGAACCATTAACTACTGAACCATTAACTACTGAACCATTAACTACTGAACCATTAACTACTGAACCATTAACTACTGAACCATTAACTACTGAACCATTAACTACTGAACCATTAACTACTGAACCATCAACTACTAAACGATTAACTACTAAACCACAATCAAATTTGATTTCAAAAATATATCCAGTAAATGAAGATAGAATTTCTGATGAAGATTTAGATAATTGGATAAGTGCAGTTCGAAATTTAAAAAATGGTAAAAGTATTTATGAAACAAAAGAAGAAGTTTATTTAGGACAATTAATTAAACCAGAAGAATATTTAAAATCAAAATTTGTACCAACAATGCAACAAATTCAAGAAAGTAAAAGATATGCAAATAAAGAAATTCCATTATTAAGTGATCCAACTGTTGATAATTTTATTAATTTAATTATGAGACATGGTAAAAAGGCATTGGCTCAAAGTCAAGTTAGTAAAGCATTTTACTTAATACAATTAAAATTAAGAAAAGATCCTATTATAATTTTAAAAGAAACTTTAGATAAATTAGGTCCAGTAGTTAAAATTAAATCTTTAAATACTGGTGTTGCTAAAAAAAGAATTGTACCAATTCCATTAAATGAAAGACAAAGAAATAGATATGCTATAAATTGGATTTTAGAAGCTTCAAAAAGTAGAAAATCAAATGATTTTAGTGTTAGATTAGCTGAAGAAATTATGAATGCTTATAATGGTAGAAGTACTGGTTATGATAAAAAAGCTCAAATGCATAAAGCTGCTACTCAACAAAGAGCTTATATAAAATTGTAAATAGTTGAAATAAAATACAACGAAATAGATGTAAATAATTTAATATTTTTGAAATGCAATTTTGCGACAATAATTGTCTTGAAATGTTTTTGACATAACTTTTTTGGTGCTTTGTTTGTGCACCCAAATATTATTTAATTTTAAAAATTGCAAAAAAAAAACTCAATATAACAATAAAAAACATACTAATTTTCTTTTTTTTTTTTATATTTATTTAACTAATTATGAATTATGGATCTTAGTCAAGTGTGTCATGATATAAAGTTCCAGTTTAATATTTCAAAAATTGAATGTCGACAGAAATATTATAGTTTTAATATGTCATCAAATATGATTCAAAAAAAATTAAAAAATCAAAAATTAATTTCATTAAGAAATTTCCCACATGATAAATATTTAACAAATGATCAATTCTTAAAAGAAGGGGGGTCATCATCGTCATCAGATTTAAATAATGATATTGAATATAATGAAAATAATAATAATAATAATAATCCTTATTGTGAAGATTATTTATCATGTAATGATTGTGGTAGAAATTTAACAATTGATAATTCTAAAGCTAAAATGATTGAAACAACTAATGAATTTATTAATAATGGAAGTGATACTTATAAAAGAGATGAATTATTTAGAACTTTTAAACTTGCTTTAGATCAACCATATGATAAACAACAACAACAACAAGTATTAGAACAACAAGAATTTATATGTACATGTTCATGTCATCAATATCAAAATATGATAAATGAACAAGAAACAATAGAAACAAGAATGGAATCACAAGAATTACAATCATTTGACCATGAAAAACCTAAAGAAAAAATTAAAGTTAAAGATAAATTATATAATTTTGTATTTTCAAATTTGGCAAGAGTTAGAAGTAGTGGTACTACAGGTGATATTTTATCATTACAAGAATCATTATCAAATGATGAACAAGAAAATATTGATGAATTAAATGAAAATTTGTCAGATTTAATTTTAAATAAAAATGATAGTAATAATAATCAACAAAATCCAAATATTGAAACAGAGAATAATAACAATAATAATAATTTAAATAATAATAATTTAAATAATAATAATTTAAATAATAATAATTTAAATAATAATAAAGTATGGAAATTAGTTTTAAATGATATATCATTATCAGCAGCAAGATTATCAACAGGAAGTAGTTCAATTCCAATTATTAATAATCAAAATATTAAAGGAGATTTTACTAAAAATACACTTAGTCCAATAACTACAACAAGAAGATTATCAATGGTTGAAGCAAGTAAAATTAATATTAATACTAATAGTGCTGGAACCACATCAAATACTACTATTAATAATAATATTAGTAATAATAGTAATAATAATTATGAAAATACTATGGAATTAATTATAAAGAATAATGAAAATGAAGATATATTTGCAACTAATTTAGAAGAAGCAAAATTAAGGTATGCAATGAATACACAATAGAGAGAAGGAAAAAGGAAAAAGGATGCTGCTACCAAGTGAGATGTAAGGTGTTTATAGGGTCGTGTATAAAACTCTACCAAATGTAATTTTAATATTGACTTTTTCATTGGTTAAATTTTTCTCACTTCTCTTTGAACTAAAAGTAAATTGAAAAAAAATTTAGAAAACAATTTCTTCATTTTCAATTATCAATTCCCTATATCTATTTAACTATTCAATAATGATTCGTGGAGCCACTATTGTTAAAAGATTATCTAAATCTAAAAATCAAGTAAGATTTAGTTCAGGTTCAACTAAATATACTACTTTAACTAATGGTATTACTGTTGCTACTGAAACTAATCCAAATGCAAAACATTCAACTATAGGTTTATATATTGGTGGTGGTTCAAGATCTGAACATCCTTATAACAATGGTGTTAGTGCTTTAACAGCAAATATATTATCTACTCATTCAAGTAATCAAGATGGTATTTTATTATCATCAAAAAATGATAGAGAATTTAATGGAATTTTAGCAGAAACAACAAATGATAATATTAACAATGCTGGTAAATTATTAGGATCAATTATTTCAAATGCATCATCAATTGTTGAAAAATCAGATATTGAATCAAATAAAAAATATTTAATTGAACAAACTAATATTATTGAAAATAATCCAAAATCAAAAGTTTTAAGTCATTTAGTTAATTCTGCTTTTCAAGGTTATTCATTAAGTTTACCAATTTTAGGTACTTCTGAATCAATTGAAAATTTAGAAATTCAAGATTCAATTCGTCATTTATCAAAACAATTTAATAAAAATAATATTGTTATTGCTGGTTCAGGTAATTTTGATCATGATAAATTAGTTGATGCACTTGATTCATCAAATATTTCAATTGTTGATGGTGCTAAACCAGAAACTAAACCAGCTTCATTCTTGGGTTCTGAAGTTAGAATGAGAGATGATACTTTACCAAAAGCTTATTTTTCAATTGTTGTTCATGGTGAATCATTAAATTCTCCAAATTATTATTTAGCTAAAGTTGCTGCAAGTATTTATGGTAATTTCGATTTACATTCATCAATTGCTAAATATACTTCACCAAAATTAGCATCAATTGTTCAAGAATATAATATTGTTGATAATTATGAACATTTTTCAACTTCTTATAGTGATAATGGTTTATGGGGTTATTATGCTGAAATTTCAAATAAATTTACTATTGATGATTTTGTTCATTTTTCATTAAAACAATGGAATAGATTATCTGTTTCAATTTCAGAAGCTGAAGTTGCAAGAGCTAAAAATCAAGTTAAAACTGCTCTTTTAACTGAATTATCATCATCAAATGCTGTTGCAAATGATATTGGTACTAAAGTTTTATTAAATGGTTATAGACATTCATTATCAGATGCATTTAATAAAATTGATGCTATTACTGTAAATGATGTTAAAGAATGGGGTAAATCTAAAGTTTGGGATAGAGATATTGTTATTTCTGCTACTGGTACTATTGAAGATTTATTCGATTATAATAGAAACAGAAATGAAATGGCCATGATGAGATGGTAAGCAAAATAGCAAAAAAACAAACAAAACATAAATCATATTGAAATATAAATAGTATATATAAATATATCTTTCTTTATTATAATAAAATAGCAAAAAAAATTTAAAATTTAAAATAAATAAACCTATGTATTAATTATTATTGACATATAATATCAATCAAATCAAAACCTAATTATTGTAAGAAATAAGGATTCAATTCATCTCCTGTTATTAAATTAATATTATCTACTTTTGGTAATTCTGATATTTCTAAAGGTGGATCAATATATTTATTATTGTCATTATTTTAACTAATTTATTATTATTTTTCTTATATAAATCTAATATATGATCTGTAATTTTTTAAAGTCTTAATTTAACAGAAATAACATATAAATTATATTCAGGTATATCTATATCTTCATATTCATATCTGTGACAATTTTCATAGTCCCAATATAAACCATAGGTAATCATATTAATATAGTAAATATTATATATAATTCTTGGTTCTATTGCTCTGTAATCATCAATTGAATATCTATCAAATTCTCTTCTACAAAAAATTAAAAAAGGTTTATATTTTTCATAAATATCTTTAAATTCATCTGGATCAGTTATAATTATTTTAGATAAAACTAAGTCAGATGTATCACCTTTTAAATATAAATTTTATGCAATATCAAAAAAATTGACTATATCGTATTTAGTTATATTCTCTAAATTTACATTAGTTCTAATATCTTTAAATTCAGATTCAACAGAAATATCAGGAAATTCTTCCCACCAATTATCAATAGGTCCAGGAAATATATCAAATATTGATAATGTAATATTCGTATTTAAATATTTAAAAAAATCTCTATCTGTTATATGACTATAACCTGAAGATTCTTCTTTAAATAATTTTTCTTGATCTTTTATATAATAGTCATAACCACAATATAATGCTAAACTATAGGCAACACGAGATGATACTTTATATTGATCATATTTTTCCTTACAATTGTATAAAATAGAAAGAAAAGTAAGTGAACTTTTGTTTGTTAATCCTGATAATGCATGTTCAAAATCGGGATAGTGAAAATCATAATATATTTCATCACATGCTATATGTTTATTAATTTTTTTATTATTAGCTATTAATATTGAATTTATAGAGAAGTATATTCCTCTAAATATCTAAGTTTAGAACATTCAATAGCAAAATCAATATTAATATAGCATCCATTAAGCATTGAGCATTTTAAATCTTCATCGTCATCATATTCTTTATCTTCGAAATCATCAAAAAACTCGAGATAACCATGAAATGCTAATTTATTCATTTCCATTCTCTGAAAATATCCACCATTCATCATATTAAATGCAATTATTAATATATATGTATATTCAATTCAATGAATTTGTTGAAAATCAAATTATATATCAAATAATAAATAAATAAATAAACTTCAAATAATAAATTATAAAAAAAGAACTTTTAAATTATTTGAAAAAAGTTATTGGAAGTAAAAGTAAAAAAAATAGATTGAAAATTTGAATTTATAACTGAATATGAGTCAAAACTAAGAAAAATAATAATTAAAGATTTTTATCTAAAACATCCTATTCTAAGTAGTAATATGGTTAAGTAGTATAAACAAAGAAAGCACATCGAGAAAATGAATATACTAATTGTAAGAATATAAATAGAGGTAGAATTCTACCAAGTTAGATAGCATAGATTTTTTTTGGAACAAAAGTCAAATAAAATATTTGCAACATTATGGATACTGCATATAATACTCTCTCTATATTAAAATTTTCCTGCCTTTGCTACAAATACAATAAAAACAAAAAGAAGCAAAAACAAAAATTATTACACTCCTACCACTCCTACCACCACTACCACCACCATCACCACTACCACCACCACTACCACCACCACCGCCATCAAAAATTAATTAATTAGACAATAAAATAAATAAAATATAACAAAATATAACAAAATATAATAAAATAAAAGCACACAGCAGAGCAAGAAGGATACAATTTAAAAAAATTAGTTAGTTATTATTATTAATTGTAATATGTAATTGATATCTATTATCCTTTTACATCATACCTGATTTTTTTAAATTTTGAGATATAATTAAATCAGTAACAGCATTTAAAACAAATTCCATTGATTTTGTATCAGTTGCACAAGTTCTACGAATATAAATTTGTCTATTACTTCGATTTAAATTTGTAAAATTTGTTTCAAAAAATTTTATAGCAGATTCAAAATCATTACCACCATTATAATCAGAAAAATATTTATTTAAAGGATTTTTTAATAATTTTTCTTTAAATAAATCAATTTTATTTAAAAATAATATAAATGGAGTATTTGAAAACCATTTTGAATTACATAATGTATCAAATAATATAATTGATTCTTTCATTCTATTAACAGTTTCATCTTCAAATAACATTTGATCATATTCACTAACTGCTAAAACAAAACAAATACATGTAATATCTTGAAAACAATGAATCCATTTTTTTCTTTCAGATCTTTGACCACCAGCATCTAAAACTTTAAATTGAAAAGAATTTATTATAAAATTAGTTTCTGTAATACCAGTAGTTTTAATTCTACCATTTAAAATATCTTGATCAGAAGCTAAATAATTTGGATCAATAAATTTAAAAATATTATCAAAATAAAATTTTGATGAAGATTCAAATTGAAATTCATTTGATCTTTCAAAAACTTTTTTAATACCTAAATCATTTAACCATAATTTATTTATTGCTTCTGCAATTTGTTTTCTTGAATAATTATAATTTGTTGATTGATTTAAAATATCATTAATTTGTTCTTGATCAATAATTTCATCATTTTCATTACCAATTATTGAAGTTATACCTGTTGCACCTAATTTACGTTTATTTTTTTTATCTTCTGAATATTTTATAATATAATCATTTAAAAAATTTTCTCCACCTGCTATACCAGTATCAATTTGTTTTAAACCATCACTTCTTAATATAATATGTTTATATTGAGTTAAATCATTATTTGGTTGATCACAATCTAAAGGAATTTTAAATTTTCTTGCTTGAATAATTAAAATTTTCATTTGTTGTATAATATCACACCAAATAACATTTGAATATTGCATTCTTTCTTGTTGTGTAAAACCACCTTTATGTAATAATTTTAATTGTTTTAATACAGTTGATTTACCTGATTCTCCAGTACCTAATAATAATAATTTAATACCATTTTTTGAACCTTGTTTATTTAATTGTAAACTTTGTTCAATAGCATCATTAATTAATTTATCTTGTAAAAATGGATCATTTTCATCTGATATTGTAGATGCTGAACAACCCATATTATTATTTGATTTTAATAAAGAAGAAAAGAACAATTTGGAATTGATAAAGATGGGGTATAACTTATTTAATTATACTGATTTCTCTTAGTAATTATTAAAAAAGAAAGCTAAAGAAAAAAAAAAAGTAATTTAAAATTTTAATATTTAATTTAAGTTTACTTTATGATTTATAATTAAAGTATATTTTATTTTTTGAAATAAATGATCTAGCATATAAAAAGATTGGACAACTATAATTAAAAAATATTTAAAAAAAATTTCCAACATGTTTTAGGAGCGAGTTTCAAAATTTTGACGAAAACATATTTTTTAAAAAATTTAAAACTTTAAACTTTAACTGTTTACGTATAAAAAAAAAATAATATAATATAATAGATAGATAAAGTTTTAGTGTTTTAGTGTTTTAGTGTTGGATAAGTTACGTAAATGTTGAAATTATAAAAAATAAAGGGTTTCAATTAATTACACACAAGTTTTATTTTTATTTTTTTGCATTGTTATATTTAAGCCGTGGCGTATAAAAATTCATCCCAATCGCATGATAATTACACAAACTCAATTTAGGAGCAAAAAAAAAAAAAATAAAAAAATAAGATCTGGGATCTCGTATATTTTCAAATTTTCGTTTGATTATTTTTTAGTTGTATATATATTTCTAATTTTTTGTTTTTTGTTTTTAATGTATGTATATACCCAGGCTAGGGTCATCTATATAAATAAATTTGTTTCTTTTTTTTTTTTCATAAAGTTAAATAAAATCCAAAATAATATATTGAAATATTTATAATCATCAAGATTATACAATGTTTAAACCAAGTTATTAAATTCCATCTTTTTAAAAATGTAAAAATTCTTCTTTTATTTAATATATAAATAGTACCAATTTTTGAATTTTTAAATTTATTTAATAAATGATTATTTGATTGAGCTTGAGTAAAAGTATATTGAGGTATTGAAGAAGGTAAAGAATATGATGAAGTTATAAATGAATCATCATTACTATCATCTTCTTGTTGTTTTAAAAAATTTTTAATTTTTTTTGAATATTCATTTGGTGGAGGAATATTTATATTAATATCATTTAATGGTAAGATTGAAGTATATGAATATCTACTTGATTTTTGTTTTAAATTAAACCAAAATATTAATAATGATGAAATAATTGATAAAATAATATAATTAGCAACATTTATATAAGGAGTTTGTAAAAAACATATATCAGTATTATAATTTAATTTATTATTTTGTAAAGTATTAAATGATAATAATTGTACAGCAGGATATTTTATACCCATTGCCATACTTATTGATTTAACTGTAATTTCTCTTGTATTTTCATTATGATTAATATCACAATAATCATGATCATCACCAGTAAAAATTATTTGAGGTTGAATTTTATTTAAAATTTCTTTTGATAATTGTTCTTCTATACTATTTTGATATTGATATCCATGACCAAAAATATCAAATTTTTTAGATTCTCTTAAAGGACCACAAGATAATGAAGGATCTCTAAATAATGGAATATGAGTAAATAATATTCTTGGTTTTTCTATAGGTAATGATTCAAAAGAATTTAAAAATTTTTTTGAATTTTCATTAATTATTTCATCTGTTGCTGATAAACTTGGACTATCAAGAAATATAAATTGAACTCCATTTATAATTTCAATTTTATTTACATCACCAAAATTTTCAATAAATCTATTTCTTGAATTTAAATTAATTAAATTACCAAATCCAATATCATGATTTCCTGGTACATTTAAATACATATCAATATTTGGTTTAAAAATTTTATTAAATCTTTTTAATTCTTTATTAAAATAAATATCTGATGAATCTCTACCATTATCTAATAAATCTCCAACAAATATAATTTTATCAGGATTTAATTTTTCAATTAAATATTTATAATTTTTTTTTATATAATTATCAACTGTATGTTTAGATAATTTTAATAATAATTCATTACGTCCTGGATATGTATGATTATCAATTAATTGAGGATCAGCAATTATTAGAACATTTGTATTTTCATTATTATTCGTATTATCTTGAGTTTTTAGATTTCCATCTGTTGTTGTTGGCCATTTACATTGAGATATTTTTGAATATGTCAAAAATCTTTCTTGTAGATAAAATGTAATAATCCATATTAGAACTAAAATTATCAGTAAATGATGAATATTTTTAAATTTAAACATCAATAAATAAATTTATGTTGTGAGAATTGGGAATAGGGGGAATGGGGGTGTGCAAATGGGAAGACGGTTGGTAATATCAACAAATATAGATTATCTGTAGTTGGTTTTATAGTTGGTGATTTTGATTTCCCTTTTGGTGATATTTTTTTTTGTTAGTTTTTTTAATGATACGTTTTCCAAGGCTCCTCGTCGTACGCTGAAAAATTATTTTACTTTTAATTTTCAAATATCACGTCACTGTAAGATCAACTACAACTACAACTACAACCAGAAGAAGTAGATGAATGAATTGATAATTTTATTAATAATTTTAATATTAATTTATTCATCATTAAAAATTTTATCATTATTTAAAGATGTACCAGATTTATATTTAAATGAACAATCAATTATTGATCCAACACGATTAATAAATGAATCATCTATATATCATTCAAATAAATATTCCAATTTAAGATGTGGTTTAGATATTAGATATGATAATTATAAATTACGTAATGGGAATTTAAATGATATTTGGGAAATTTTAATGAATAATTTACAAAAAGAAGGACAAGAAGATTTTGGTATTAATATAAATAATAAAAATATAAAATATGGTTATTTAAATTCAATTATTCAATCTAGTCAATTTGAAAATGAAGAAGATTCTTTAAAATTATTATATGATTCAAAAATTGATATTAATTGGATAATTATTTTATTATATGGATTTATAAATCAAAAAACTATTGAATTTAATGAACATAAATCACTGTCAATCGATATGGATATTAAAAATTTTAATTATTCAATTAATTTTAAAAATGATTATACATCTCAAAAAGATAAAGGAATAGCTTTAAGATTTATTAAAAATAATAAAATAATTGAATTTACTCAATTAAATATAATTAGTGCAGTAGCATCTACAATAAAACATTTACCACAAGATATAAATCAAAATGGTAAAAAATTATTAATTATTCCATCAACTGAAACAAATGAAGAAATATTAAATTTAATAGTTAAATTATTAATGGGATTTATATTAAATTTAAACATTTCAATTCAAGAAACTTTTGATAATAATAATAATTTTGATATTATTTCATTACATGAATCAAAAATTCCTTCACCACCAAAAGAATTATCATTGTTTCAATTACCTTTATATTATTTATTAAATTTTGGTTATTATCCTTTTAAAAATTCTAAAATTATATATTTAAATCAATCAATAAATAAATCAATTTATTCATCAAAACAATTAAATATTTTAAGAATTTTAAATAAATCAAGAATTATTAAAGAATATGGATATTTTAATATTATTGGTCCTATAATATTAACTGATTATTATGATTATAGAAATTTTTCAATTAAATCATCATTTGGATGTATATTTCAATCATTAGAAATTAAATTAATTAATTTAAATAAAAATGGTTTTGGAAATTTAAATATTCGTGGTTATACTATTGGTAAAACTATAATTAATAATAAAAATGAATATAAAGATAATGATGGTTTTATGCCTTTGGATATCATTGGTAAATGGGGTAATGATGGATGTTTATACATTCAATAATAATAACTATATATATATATGTGTGTACATAGAAAGAAACTATACTTTAATCTTTTTAGATTGTGATGATGATTCAAATGGTGATGATAATTCACCAGTAGTTTGATCAATATTTCTTTTTAATTGATGATCTTTTCTATTTTCAATTATAAAAATTTTTTTATTTAATTGATTATTAAAATAATCATTAAAATTAATATTTAAATAATCAAAATTATCAAAATTTAAATTTTTTAAAAATAAATTCCATTTTTTAAATTTTTCAAATAAAATTGATTCATCAACTAACCAATTAATATCAATTGAAGAATTATCATTTAATATAAATTGATTTTTAATAAAATCATAACCAAATATAATTAAAAATTTACACCATTGTTCATATTTATAACCATTTAAATATAATTCAAAATTTAAATAATTTAAAATTTTAAATTCAATAATTTTTAAATTTTTAATATTTGTTGATTGATTTAATCCACAAATTAAACACCAATTTTTAAAAGAATAATTTAAATCTTGATTAAATTTACTTGCTAAAATTAATAAACCTAAAAATAATTTTTTACAATCAATTTCAATTTTAATATTTTTTTGAATTAATTTGAAAATATAAAAACATGTTAATTGTAATGATTGAATTGAAGTTTTTGATCTTTTTAAAATTTCAATTATAAATAATTTAATTGATTTTGAATCAATTTTTTCATCTTGTTGTTGATATAAAATTTTTAATAAATTAATTGAACAATTTATTAAAATTTTATTAAATTCAGTTTTATTTAAATAATTTGAATAATAATTATAATGATTTGGTGATAATGTTGAATTTTGTGATTGTGATTGTGATTGTGGTGGTGATGATGTTGAACTTGGTGGAGTTAATAAAGAATTTTGATTAATTGTAGTTAATTTTGGACTTGAAGTTGAATTGGAACTTGAAGAACTTGAATTTTTGATATTCGGTGAATAAGTTGGTGTTTCCATGATGTAATAATGTTGTCAATAAAAAAAGTTTACTCTTCCCTGAGTAAAATAAATAAGTTAAATTAAATAATAATAAATGTAATGAAATGAATAATGAATAAAAGCAAATAATAATTAATGTGACCCTGTTAATAATAATAATAAATATCCTTGTTAAAAATCAATCTATACCTTGTAAAAATAATGTAAATGTAAATGTTAAAATTAAAAAATCTTATAAAATCAAACAGATACTTTTTAAGATTCCCCTGTAAAATAAAAAACTAAAAATTGTAAAAAAAATGGAAAGATACTAATCTATTCTTGAGTAGAAATCATTGCAATATATATATGTATATGTTATATGTGTATAATATGATAAGTAATTAAAGTAAAATTTTGAAAAAGTTTTGTTATCTATAATCTAATCTAATATATATGTAAAATAGATGAAATTAATTAAATAAATATCTTGTGAAATGGGATATAATTTTGATAAGATGTGTTGAATTTGAATTTGAACTTTCGTTATCTGATGTCGTTAAAATATGAAGTTGTTGTGTGAAAAAACAAAAATTTCGTTGTTGTTGTTGTTGATAATTTGGTTGTTAATTTGAAGTAGTTGGTTTATCTATGTAACAAATTAAAAAAAACTAAAACTAAGTAAAGTAAACTTTAATTAATATAAGTAGATAGAAATAGGAAAAGAAAAAGAAGAAAAACTTTAAAAGTAGAAGAAGATGTTGGTAATTTATATAATAATAAAATTGGAAATTTATGCAAAGTGAGTTTATGACTGATTATTATTATTGCAAAATTTAAATTTAAAATTGTGGTAGATGGCAAATTCAAATTTACTAAAAAATTGATGATGCAACTTTTGACTCATCCATTTCGATTCCTGTATATAAATGTAAGCACACGTCCAATTGCAGGCAATGATACCATACCATACCACTCGCACCATTGTTACTACCAACAACAGTACCAACAATAGTACTACCAACGGAAACGGCAACGGACAGAAATCGCATCCACACACCCACCCACACACCCACACCGTGCGCCAATGTTCGAATGGCCACACGACATATAAAAATTGTTACTCATCTTGCATTTCGAAATGAGTAATCTATTTTTTGGTTTCTTTTTATGGTCAAATGGAACAATCAACAATTTTACAATTTACAATTTTACAATTTTACAATTTAGTCATATCTCTTTATCTCGAATTGCCTCCCGTTATCGGTATGACAATGACATTTAAACCTTTTCTGGGGAATTAATCTGGATTTATCTTTCTATCTTTTTAGTTATTTGTTTATTTTTGTTTCTATTTCTATTTCTATTTCTATTGTTACTAATTTTTTATTAATGTATTTATATATTTTTTTATAGATAATTATCAATTAAATAAAATTAAATTAAATAAAATTAAATAAAATGCTATTTATATTTATATATGTCTACAACTTTCAAAATGACTAATGATATTATTTACTTACTATTCATTCATTTCAATCCTACTATTCTCTTAATAATCTAAATTGATTATCAATAATTTCTTTAATTTCTTTATAACTTATTATAATACATTCATTTTTACCATCATCTGTATTAATATTAATATTACCTCCTGATCCTCCAATTAATAATATTTTTTCATCAACTCCACAATCTAATTTATTAAGATTAATTAATATTTTTGATAAATTAATATTCTTTTTATTTCCTACTAAATTTGTTGAATTAAATAAATAATTTTGAAATAATTTTATAATTTTATTTGAATTTAATGTAAAATTAATTTTTGTCATTAATCTAAATAATCTACCATTTTCTAATTCTGTCATTAATTGATTTTCCATAAAATCACTATTTTTTTCTAAACTATTTATAATATTATATTGATAATTAATTAATCTTTCACTAAATTTATTTAAATTAAATTCTAAAGTTGATTCATTTAAAATTTTTAATGTTTCTATCCATTCTTTTGATAATTTGGTTGATTTTTCTAAATAATTATATGTCATATTATCAATATTATTTAAATTAATTAAATTTCTTAAATTAATTGGTAATAATAATAAACTTAATTCTGTTAAAATTTTACCTAAATTTTTAATATCTAATAATTGTAAATTTTTAATATCTTCTTCTTCAACTTCATCTTCTCCCTTATCTTCATTATCTAATATATCACTTATACCAATTGAACTTAATCTAATTCTATTCTTATTAGTTATTATAATTTTACTTAAATCAATTGATGATCTTGCACTTAAATTATTTAAATGAATAAATCTTATAGCATTAATTAATTGAATTAAATAACTCCATAATAATTCTTCTGTAATTAATTCAATTTTAATACCTTTTTTATGATTTTCTAATAATGTTATAGAATTTGGAAAATAATCATAAATTAAACATAATGATGAATAATTACCAAAACTCATTGTTGTAAATACATCTTTTAATTCAACTATATTACAATTACCTTTAATTTTATTAATCCATTTTTTAATATTTTTAAAAGGTTTATCATTTAAAATTTTAATTGGTTCAATTTTTCTAATTGCATATAAATTTCCATCAATATTTGAATAACATTTAAATATTAAACTATTTTTACAAAACCATATTTTACTTTGCATATCATATGATTTATCTATTGGTACTAATGAATGATAATAATTTATATGATCTGGTAAATTCAGATGATTTAAAACTTGTAAACTTGCTTCATTTTTTTTATGTAAATATTCTCTTAAATCATTAGGTATAAACATCATTGAACTATTTATTTCATGAGCTTGTAAAGGAATTTGTAATCTTGGTGGTGGTATTGGTGCATATAAATGATATTGTAAAGGATATTGTGATTGTGTATTAGGTTGTTGAGGTGCTGGTGGTCCACCAACTTGTACTTGTACAGGAACTTGTGATTGTTGTGGTACTACTGATGATGGTCCTGGCGGTGGCCCTGGTGGCCCTGGAGGTGGTCCTCCTGGAAGTGTATGAGGAAGTGGAATTGGATGCATATGAGGTGGTGGTGGTCCAGCTCCTCCAGGACCACCTTGTTGTTGATGATTATTAATAAAATCCATATTATTTATAGGTTGTTGTTGTGATTGAAAATTCATTATTGATGTAGAACTATTTGGATTATTACTTGGTAATGGTGATGAAGTTTGTGATGTAAATTCATAATTAGATGGTGTAAATGATGGAGTACTTATATTAAATTTTTTAGATGTAAATGGTGAATCAAAATTATTATTATTATTATTTGTATTTGTTTCTGGTTTAAAAGTTGGTATATCAGTTAATTTTGGTGATAATGTAGAAAATTTGTTAGTTAAACTATTTAAACTACTTGGTTGAAACGAAGGAGTATTTAAATTGAATTTCTTTTTATTTGATGAATCTGAACCTGCTGAATTTGGAGGTATTATTGAATTTGGTTGTTGTTGTTGTTGTTGTTGTTGCTGTTGCTGTGGTGGTGCTTGTTGTTGTTGTTGTTGTTGCAATGGAATTGATGCTATAGTACCTGAAGGTTGAGATGCAGAAGCAGTAGTTGTAGATGCTGCAGAAGAAGAATCTGATGATAATGGTTCTTTACCTTCATTTTCTTTTACTTGCTGTTGTTGTTTTGTAGGTTGATTTCTATTATGATTGAATACACAACCTTTATTTTCAAATTTACAATATCCATAAATTAAAATGTTTTTACACAATGTCTCTTTTGCTGTATCTAAATTTATATTCATAATAATTATACTTTTATTTATATCTCTATCATTCAATAAGTTTCTTTTGGTTGTCTTCTTCTTCTTCTTCAAAGAGATTTTCTATTAAAAATATTTTGTGTGTTGATTGATGATTTTTATTTTTATGGCTTATTTTTTTTTTTCTCTTCTTTTTTCTGCAAGTTGTTCTCTGTGTCGTGTTTTCAGTGTCGACTATTCCTGTGACATTGATCTTTCACTTTCACTTTCACTTCCACCTAATTTATTGTCAATGCAACAACAACAACAACAACTACAAAAGTTTAAATTTCGAAATTTCCATAATAAATTGTAAATTTTGTTTCAATTGAATATTTCTTAGTTTGTTTTAACTACCCCTTTATTAATCAAAATTGTAGTTTACTTCTATGTCATTTCTGACGATTTTGCGACTAAAAATGTCCCAAAATTATTAATTTCTGAATGTTAATATTGATTGATTTTAGGTAGTATTCTATAATATATTTAAATCTATATATTCTAAATACATTTCTAATATTAATATTCTTCGTTAACTATTAATCAATGAAAGATGACGATGTTCTTTATTTATTAGTAAAATCTAATCTGATACTGCAATTGATTTATCCAAAAGTACACGTCGTACTACTACTAAAAATAATCTCGTTAACTAAAAATTTCAGTCTATTTTTTTTTCGTTTTTTTATATCAATCGATTCAATAAAGAAGATTTATTAATATATATATATATATACCCATAAATACCATCAACATAAGTAATAATAATAATAATTCATCATGGGTCAAGATTCAAGTATTTTAAATGGTTTAATGGAAGATACAAATTTTAGTTATGAAGAAATAGATAGATTACGTAAAAGATTTATGAAATTAGATAAAGATGGATCAGGAGAAATAGATAAACAAGAATTTTTATCAATACCAGGTATATCATCAAATCCATTAGCTACAAGATTAATGGATGTATTTGATAAAGATGGTGATGGACAAATTGATTTTCAAGAATTTATAACAGGTTTAAGTGCTTTTAGTGGTAAATCATCAAATTTAGATAAATTACAATTTGCTTTTAATATTTATGATATTGATAGAGATGGTTTTATTGGTAATGGAGAATTATTTATTGTAATGAAAATGATGGTTGGTAAAAATTTACAAGATGAAGAATTACAACAAATTGTTGATAAAACTATGATGGAAGCTGATAAAGATGGTGATGGAAAATTAAATTTTGAAGAATTTAAAAATGCTGTTGATAATAAATCTCTTGCTAATGCTTTAACTTTAAATATGTTTTAAGGTGAGAGAGATCAAGAAAATTTTATAAATGAAAGAGGAAACTTTTTTTTATATTTATCAAATTCAGATATATAAAGATAATATAGGATAATACGTAAATAATTATTATATAATGAAGATCACGAAATAAATTATTATATACAATCAACAAATAAATCTCTTTAAATTTGATAATTATATAACTTTCGTAATTTAATTTAATTTAATTTAATTTAAGATCGGTTGCAATAGATCTTCAACTTCAAAGAGGAAAAAAAAAAGTTCCAGATCAGAAGATCATCATCATATATAAATTCAAAAATGCAAGAATTTGATACTAAATTAAATAATTTATTAAAATGGATAAATACAAGTAATGATATAAAATGTTTATCAAATCAATCATATATATCATCAAAAATTCAAGTTAAAGATGAAAAATATTCAGGTAGAGGAATATATACATTATCATTAATAAATGAAAAAGAATTAATAATTAATATACCACATATTTATTTATTAAATTTTAAAACTGTTTTATATCATATTTCAAAATATAATAAAATGAATTTAGAATTTTCATATAATTTACATATAGATATTAAAATTGATAAATTTTCAAAAATTTATGAATCATTAACCAAAAATGAATTATTTAAATTATCTTCATTTCAATTATTATCATTATTTATAACTATTGAAAAAAAAAGAAATGAAAATAGTTGGTGGAAACCATTTTTAGATATGTTACCTACTTTAAAAGATTTTGAATTAATTCCAATTACTTGGGAAGAAGAAGAATTAATTAATTTATTACCTTATTCAACTAAACAATCATATTTAAAAGTTTTAAAAAGATTTGAAAAAGATTATGAAATTATATGTAATTTAATACCTTCAAATAAAGAATTATTTAATAGAGAAGAATTTTTATTATCTTGGTTATGTATAAATTCACGTTGTCTTTATATGAATTTATCAACATCTCATGATTCTTCAGATAATTTTACAATGGTACCATATGTTGATTTTATAAATCATTCAGATAATGATCATTGTAATTTAAAAATAGATAATAAAGGTTTTAAAATAATTTCTTGTAAATATTCAGAAAATCAACAAATTTATTTAAGTTATGGACCTCATAATAATGATTTTTTATTATGTGAATATGGTTTTATAATGAATGAAAATAAATGGAATGATTTAGATATTTCAAATTTTTTATTACCTTTATTAAAACCTTTACAAATTGAATATTTAAAAAATGAAAATTATTTTGATAATTATTCATTAACTAAAAATAATTTATCTTTTAGAACTGAAGTTGTTTTAGCTACTTTACAAGAAAAATTACCTAAAGAATCAAGAAAATTATCAAGTTTAATAAATGGTTATAATGATGGTTTAATATATAAAATTAATTCAAATATTTTATTAATTACAATTTTAAAAAAAATTATTTATGAATATGAAAAATTTAAATATTTACAATATGATAATGATTTAAGAAAAAAAATTATTGGGAAATTATATCAAAATAGGTATGAAATTGCAAAATCTATGATTGAATATATACAAGAAGAAGAAGAAGAAGAACTGTTAGATACTTAATATTTCAGTAATTGCAGAATTATCAATACCTCTATCAATACTTAATTTAGCATGAATTAAATTAATAATTAATAAATTTGTTTTTGTAGGTATATTATGTTTTTTACCAAGATGATTAATAAAACCATTTAAACTTTCAATTTCAGTTTCTCTTAAATTTCTTAAATCTTGTCTCATTGAAGAAGAATTTTTTGAAGTTAATTTTATAACATCAATAATATTTTTAATTAATCTTTCATCATCAAAAAATGCTGGTATAGTTGGTATAGTTGATAATAAATCATATTCTTTATATAATACTAATATTGCTTCATGAATAATATTTTTCCATATATATAAAATATTTTTACCATATAATAAATCACCATTTAAACAATCAAATAATCCAGTTAATGCATTAATACAACAATTTGTTATTAATTTTTCTATTTGAAATAATAAAAATTCATCATAATCAATTAATCCAACATTTAATGAATCAATTTTTAATAATTCTTGTATAAATAAAGGTAATTCATCATCTTGAGGTCTTTGAAAATCATATCTATTTTTAAATAAATTAATTTTATCTTCAAGTTCATAAAATTCTTCTGAATTTTTTTCAGTAATTTCTTTTAATTGAATTTCTAAATTTTTTAAATATTCTTCATCTTTAAATTTATTTGGATATTTTGATAATATAATTTTACCTAATCCAACATGATTAATAATATCTTGTTGAGATTTAAATACTCCATGAGTTATAATACCTTCATATATAGAAGGTATATTTGTATTTGTTGTAGAAGAATTAAAAAAATTTGATTTTAAACGTTCTGGCATTCCCATACCATTTTGTAATATTAAAATATTTGTATTTGATGAAATATTTGATAAATAAGGTTTTAAAGCAATTTCTGTTTGATGAACTTTTGTACATATAATTAAATTATCAATTTTATCATCATCTTTAAAATTAAATTCTTTCTTTTGTTCAATTTCAATACTTGATCTTTTTAAATTATTTGATGAAGTTGTTCTAATTAAATTTATTATTCTTGTTGGAGTATTTATTGGTGATGATGGTCGTTGTAATATTATTGGTGTTATTAAATTGGAATTTACTTTTAATTCATGTGCTATTAATGAACCTATTGAACCAGCACCTAAAATATGTACTTTGGTACTCATCCTATCTCTATATATAGATCTTTGGTTAGAGATTTGATAAACTTTTTTTTTGCTTAATATTTTTTTTTTTTGTTCTATTTGATTCCTTCCTCCACAAAATAACTTTAACAAGAAGATGTTGATTGTTGGTTTAACAGGAGGTATAGCATGTGGTAAATCTACAGTATCAAAAGAATTGAAAGAGAAATATAATTTAACAATAATTGATGCAGATTTAATAGCAAGACAAGTTGTTTATCCTCATACTAAAACTTATCATAAAATTTTAGAAGAATTTAAAGATGTACCAAATTTAGTTAATGAAGATGGTTCATTAGATCGTACAGTATTAGGTTCAATAGTTTTTAAAGATAAATTAAAATTAAAAAAATTAAATGGTATAATTCATCCAGCTATTAAATATGAAATTTTTAAACAAATTATTTTTGCATATTTAAAATTTAATAAATTAATTATTTTGGATGTTCCTTTATTATTTGAAAGTAAATTAAATTTAATTTGTGGTTGTATAATAAATGTTTCATGTGATCAACAATTACAAATTGAAAGATTATTAAAAAGAAATCCTGAATTAACTAATGAAGATGCTTTAAATAGAATTAATAATCAAATGTCAAATGATGAAAAAAATTATAGAAGTGATTATATTTTAAATAATTCTGGTTCTTTACAAGATTTACAAAATTCAATTAAATTAATTTTAAAAGAAATTAAACCAAATTTATTTTGGTATTTATTTGATTTATTTCCTCCTTTAGCTATTTTATCAGCTATATTTACATTTACAATTAGAAGAATAGTAGATAGATATAAAGGTAATAAACCTAAAATTGATTAATTAATTAATTAATAAAAAGAAATTATATTTGGATATACATATACAAAAATTTACTTACCCTTGTCTAACACCACTTACAATATCATCAACTCTTAATAATAAACAAGCACTTTCTATAGCAGTTTTAATAGATTGTTGTTTAATAACTTCTGGTTCCCAAATACCATAATCATTCATATCAACAACTTTACCATTTTCACCATCAATACCAAAAGTATGAAAACCTTGAGCTTGTTTAGCTCTTAATAATGATAAAGTTTTAATTGGATTACCACCACAATTTTGAATTAAAGTTCTTGGTATAACTTCAAAAGCATCTGCAACAGCTTGATAAGGATATTGTTCAATACCTTCTATAGTTTTAGCTTTTTCACTTAATTTAACACTACAAGCCATTTCAGTTGCTCCACCACCTGGTGATAATGAAGGTTCAAACATAACATTTCTTGTAACAGCCATTGCATCATGTAAATTTCTTTCAATTTCATTTAAAATATCTTTTGATGCACCTCTTAATATAACTGTACAAGCTTGAGGATTTTCACATTTATATAAATATGAAAAATATTCATCACCAATTAAATCAACTTTAAATTCACCACATTTTGTACCTATATCTGATTCTTTTAAATCTTCAACTCTATTAACTATTGTAGCACCTGTAGCTCTTGCAATTCTATTATTATCTGATTTTTTAACTCTTCTTAAAGCTGAACATCCACCTTTTAATAAATAATGTTGAGCTAAATCACTTACACCTTTTTCAGTAATAACTAAATCTGGTTTAAATTCTAATAATTGTTCACATAATATTTTAACTTGTTCTTCTTCAATTTGTAAAATTCTATTCCAATCTTCTTCTTTTGTAATTTCAATATTAGTTTGTGATTCACCTTTTTTATATTCTAATGGACAATCTAATAATATAATTCTTGGATTTTCAATTTTTCTTTTCATTTTTGGATGAACAACATCTTTATTTAATAAAATACCATCTAAAACTTCAGAATCTTCAACTTCACCACCTGGAATTTTTTCAATACGAACATATCTTTTAACATCAATTTCTTTATAATCACCTTTTTGAATCATAACATTTCTAACAGCAGTTAAACTTAATTGACACATTTTATCAGACCATTTATTAACATATTTTGTACCAATTGATGCTTTAATTAATTTTAACATAGCAGAATCATTATTTATATCAACAGGTATACTAACTTCATGAATAATTTCTAAAGCATCTTTTAAAGCTTGTTTTAAAGCTTTTATTATAATAACAGGATGAATATTTTTTTCAATATAAGGGAAAGTTTGAGCTAAAATTTCACCAGCTAATATTATAACAGTTGTTGTACCATCACCAACTTCTTCATCTTGAGTTCTTGATAATTCAATCATAGATTTTGCAGCAGGATGACTAACATCAATTTCTCTTAATATAGCATGACCATCATTAGTTAAAACAATACCACCCATTGGATCTAATAACATTTTTAACATAGCTTTTGGACCTAAACAAGTTCTAATAATATCAGCAACTGCTTTAGCTGCGGTAATATTGGCAACTTGAGCTTGTCTACCTGTTTGTCTTTGAGTTGAAGTATTTAAATAAACAACTGGAGCTTGCATTTTGGGTAGTTAATCAATTGATAATGGTTATAATCTTTGATCTTGAAGAGGTTGTTTAATTAAAAGATAAAATCAAAAATTTTCATTAATTTTTTTTTTTTTTTTGAAAGTTTTTTTTCTTCTTTAAATTTCCATCAAAAAAAAAAAAATCAAATCAATTCAAATCAAATCAACACGAACATCATAACCACATTAAAATATGGATATTGATTATATCAATAGTAATTTTAATTCAATTGAAGATTTGGATACAATTGAAGATAAAATCAATGAATTAACTAATAATCAATTACAAATCAAATCAATTATAGATGATAAAATAAATTCACCACAGGAAACAGAAGAAGAACCCACTTTATCATTAAATCAAGAACAATTACAAGATTCAATAGATAAAATCTTATCTGTTATATCGATTATTTTTGATCCTACCAATTTAAATGATGTTAATAATGAAGAAAGTTTAATTAATATTGATGGTTTAATACAAGAATTTGGTAATTTACCAATATTAATTGAATTAAAAGGTCAATTGGAAATTAAAGATGAAATAATTAAAAATATTAAAAAATATGAAAATTTAAAAATATTAAATGAAAAGATAAATTCAAATTCATCAATAAATGATTTAAAATTAATAGTTGAAGAAATTAATAAACAAAATATTGAAGATGAAAATTTATTAAATAAATTAAATCAAGAAATTATTAAAAGAAAAGATTATTTAGAAAATGAATTTAAATTATTACTCGAAAAATCAAAATGGTTAAAAAATGAAACTTTATCAAATGATTCATTAAATAATATAAGTAAAAAATTTAATGAATTAATTGAATTACAATCAATAAATAATATACCAATATATCCAAATACATGGTGGGGAATAGATTTATTATTAAATCCAATAAATATAAAATTTAATTATCATTTTATTCAACAAAATAAAGAAACTAATAAATTATCAAAACCTGAATGGGCAATTAATTTTATTGAAACTTTTTTAAATGATAATTTATCATTATTACAAATTATAATTGATGATTCATTTAAAAAAATTAATAAAATTGGTACATTTGAGATTATAACAAGTTTATTAAAATTATTAAGAAATAAATTTTTAAAAATGTTAAAAATTATAAATAATAATGTATTAGTTGAAGATTCAAAATTAGTTGAAAAATATGGTAGATTATTATCACATTTAATATTTGAAATAAATTCTTTTGATCAAAGAATTTTAAATAAATATAAATATAATCCATTTATTATAAATTTTGAAGAAATTCCAAAAAAAAAATGGTTAGGTTTAACAAGTGATATATTATTAGATGATAAAGATGAAGAAGCATCAATTGAAAATTGGTTAAATTTTGAAAAAAGATTATCAATTAAAAGATTTGAAAATGAAATTTTAAATAATGAAGATTCATTTAAAATAGATTTTGATTATCAAAGAAATGAAGAAAATGATGATGATATATTAAAACCAACATATTCATCATATGGATTAGTTAAATTAATTAATAATTTAAATAATCATTTTCAAACATTAAATATTGTTAAATATCAATTAAAATATATTTCAAAAATTCAATTTAATTTATTAGAATTATATTTTGAATCAATAAATAAACAATATAAATTTTTTTTAGATAAATTTAATTTTAAAAATTTATTAAATATTATACCTGGTGGTATACCAACAACAGAAGATGAAATAAGGGATGAAAAAAAAATTTTATTAAGTTTAGAAAAATTAACAGAAGTTTATTGTTCAATTAAATATATAAGTAATTCAATGGAAAAATGGAATCAACAATTAATATTTATACAATTATGGGAAACTTTTAAAAATTTAGAACCTGGTAGTAATGAATCTTTTGGATTATTTGATAATTTAATTAATAAATATGATGATTTATTAAATAATAAAATTCAAAAAAATTATAATGAATTTTTTAAAAATGAAATTAAACAATTGATGAAAAATTATGTTAATTTAAGTTCATGGGAAATTATTAATTTAAATAATGAACCATCATTAGATTTAAATAATTTAATTAATTATTTACCTGAATATTTAAATTTTTTATTTAAAACATTATCAAAATATGATTATTATTTAATTACAAATAATGTAGTTACAATAATATGTAATTTATTATATGAATATATTTTAACAAATAATAAATTTAATAAAAATGGTATAAAACAATTTATAATTGATTTTAATTATATAATTAAAAATTTACATTATTTATTATTTTTAAATACTACTGAAGAAAATGAATTTTCAAATGATAATAATTTAAATTATATTAAAATTGTTCAATCAATTGATTTATTAGATTCTTTTGAAAGTATTGAAACACAAGATTTAATGGAATTAAGAGAAAATTATATTCATAAATTATCTGAATTAACAAATTATGATTTAAAAAGTCTAATAAGTAGAATTCAATAAATAGAATAATAAATATATATATAATATCATTTCAATAATAAAATAACTACAAAATATTGTAAAAATGTTTATCACAATATTGTAAATCATTTATACAAGTTTCCTCTCGAGCCAAAATAATGAGACTGATTCAGTCCTGGGCCATGGGGCTCATAAACTATATGAAATATTTGTTTAAAAAATAGTACTCAATAAAATAATATTCAAAATTTCAAACGGTTCATCAAATTTCTATTTCAATTACTTTAATATTGATGGATTTAAATGCAATTGTTGACAATGAATCATCGAGGAACCCGTCAACTCAAAAAAGATGCTACCAGATGTATTTAATTAATAAAAAAAATAAAAAAAGTAAAAATGACCCTAAATAATGTTAATCAGTTGCATAAAAGTAGTTTTTTAATAAACATGATTGAAATTGCAAGGGTTCTGTCAATTTCATAAGATCTCATCTTTTATATTGGTCAAGTAAATTTGAATTTTATAGAAAATGCCAGCTAAGTACCATCGAGGCCTAGGTGAGGGAACTCCTGTATAATAGTGTACTCTTATCATAAAATTTTATTTAAAACTCTTGTAAAATTGACCTTAATAATGGTAATGGTTTTTAATAAATTTAAATTAAATTCTTTAGTTTCTATAATCTTTCCAAATGATTTCATTTTATTATTGGTAGATTCAATTGTAATTTTAAATAAATTAAAATTGTTCTTTGTCTTTGTCTTTCTCTTTTACTGCCGCGTCCTTTAAAGTTGGTTCCAAATTTTTGGGCAGCGCGTTTTGTTTTTGTTATTTACGTATTTTGATTTTGATGAAAATCAAAACATCAAAAAAATAATTTTTTATGAATTAATAATCTTATCAATAATAACAACAACAACTTACCACAACAATGTCATTAGTTAGAAAAAGAGTAAGTGATACATATTTTCATTTATTCATTTAATGAAGTAATTTTTACTAACTTTTTTTTTTAGAAATTAAATGAATCAATACCAGAATCAGAATCAGAAAATAAACGTATCACAATCAAACCAGAGGAGGATGATGAAGATGAAGAAAAATATATAGGTAAATTATATAATATAGATGATAAATCATTTGATATCAACATACCCAATAATTTAAATTCCACAATAATTATAGGTCGATCACATCTGTGTGATATTAAAATTGAAGGAATTGATGTATCATCAAAACATTGTCAATTAAATATATTAATTTTCAATAAAAAAAAATATATAAATATAATTGATTTAAGTTCAAATGGATTATATATAAATAATGAAATTTTAGGTAAAAAATCAAGTAAAATATTAAAAAATGGAGATAAATTAACATTTGCAAAAACTGGTGGATCCTATATATTTAAATATTTATTAAAAAAAAATTATGAAAATTTTTTTGATAATTATATATTAGGTAAACAATTAGGTTCAGGACATTATGCCATAGTTAAAGAAGCAAAAAATAAAAAAACTGGAGAAATTGTTGCTGTTAAAATTTTTAATCCAATTAAAATTGATAATAAATCAGAAGAAATTAAATTAAAACAAGAAATGAATTTATTATTAAATATAAATCATTCAAATATTGTTAAATTTATTGATTATTATAATGAACCAATAAATCAATTTAAATCATCAAATTATTTAATTTTAGAAAAAATGAATAATGGAGAATTATTTCAAAGAATTATAAATAAATCAAAATTAAGAATTGATGAAACAAAATTTTTTTTTAAACAAATTTTATCAGGTTTAAAATATTTACATTTAAATAATATAATTCATAGAGATATTAAACCTGAAAATATTTTATTAGATATTATACCAAAAACTTCAAAAAATCAAATATCAACTGGTCCATGGGATGAAAATGAATATGATATAAAAGTTAAAATTGCAGATTTTGGTTTAGCTAAATTTATTGGTGAATTAAATTTTACAAATACTTTATGTGGTACACCAGCTTATGTTGCACCTGAAATTTTAAAACATGATGAAAATTATTCAAAAAAAATTGATTTATGGTCTGCTGGTGTATTATTATATGTATGTCTTTGTGGGTTCCCACCATTTAGTGATGAATTAGGTCCACCAAATATGAAAGAACAAATTTTAAATGGTAAATATGCTTTTTATTCACCTTATTGGGATGATATAAATGATATAGTATTGGATTTAATAAGTAATTTATTAATTGTTGATCCAAAAAAAAGATTTAATATTGATCAAACTTTAAATCATTTTTGGTTTAATGAAAAAGATCAAAATCAAAATCATGAACTGCTGGAAGAATCTCAATTTAGTATGATTGAAAATGAAACTTCACTGTTGAGTCCAAAACGTTCTTTATTAAGATCAAATACTCAACCATTAACTTTAAAAGAAAGATTTTTAAGTCAAATGAGTTTTAATTCAAATATATCATAAATATATAAATATATATATATTCTTATTCTAATACTATTTACATTAATAATTCAATTTCTTTTTGTCTTGTATTATAAAAAGTTTTTAAAATATTTTTATGCTTTAAAATTAATTCATTATTATTATTATTTTTACTATTATTATTTTGAATTTTTTCATTTAATTGATTAATATTATTTAAAATTCGATTAGCACTTTCCAAATCATTTAATTTTATAAAACAATCAAATTGACCAATTAAACAATTTAAATCAAAATTTAATTCAACACCTAATTTAAACCATTCAATAGCAATATTAAAATTATTAAAAATATTCATTTCTAAAAATCCAAGGTTTATAATAGATTCAATTAATCCTTTACTTGAACTAATTTCCCAATGATATTTAGATAATTTTGGATTTGTTAAAACATTTAATTGACCTAAATAAAAATGAGATTTTATAACATAATTATCTAAATTATCATTAAATTCAATACATTTTTCAAAATTTTTTTTTGCTAAATTTAATTGTTTTGTAAATGTAAAATAATAATAACCTAAATTATAATAAACATGAGATGATTCAATTGTATCTGGTTGTAAATTTATAAATTTTAACCAATATTCCAATGCTTTATTATATATTTTTTGTTCAAATGCTAAATCCCCTGCATATTTGAAAACTAATGGATGATTTAATTTAATTAATTGTTGAATTAATGAATTTGCATGATTAAAATCATCATCATTAATAACTTCTTTGGGACTTATTTTTTTTTTAATTGTATTAAATGATAATATTGTTATAGCATCTAAATTACCTAATTCTGCTGATTGTTCAATTAATTCATTTTCTAAATCAATTAAATTAATATTCATACCAGATGTTAAATTTCTTAAATTTTTTAAAACTTTTTGAAATTTCATTAAATCAATTGATGAAATTTTTTTTTTAGATAAATTAATTTTTTCAGGTGTTGATAAATTTGAATATATTTCTTCTAATATTGGTATCATTTTTGAATATGATAATCTTGAATCTTCATCAAATAATATCTTATTTAATGTTCTTTTTGAAGGTAGGATAGTTTGTAATGGTGGTCTACCATTCTTTAGTATTGTTGTTGAAGCATAATATCTTATACTATTCCGTATCATCTTTATATTGGTTGTAAGTTTTTTGACTTTTTTTTTTTTTTTTTTTTTTTTTTTTTTAAAGAAATATTTTTTTTTTTTCTAGTGTTGAAAAACTACCAATCCAAATTTAAATGACATTGGAATAATATATAGTGTTATATCGGAAAAAAAAAAATAATATATAACTATATATATATTTATAATATAAAGAAATTCTATTAAACGAATGAAAAGATTGTTGAATCTCGTAGAATTAAAAAAAAAAATTAGAAAAATATTACAAATTATAAAAATACAAGTGTTCTTTGTTAATGTCAATATAATATATTGTGATATAAGCTGTTAATACAAAAATATAATTAAAAATGTTTTATATAATTACGTATGTAAATAAAATGTATAATATGTTCTGTTTTCTGTCTTATCTTAAAATGCAATTTTTATTAATAATTAAAAAATTAAAATATATTCTTTTTTTTTTCTATCTGTCCTGTCTTTTTGTTATTGTTGTTAAATTAATTTCCAAAATCTATAAAATTATCTATATTTGAATTATGAGATTCAGGATTAAAAGTATTTGAATCTGTCAAATCACCAAAATCAAATTCTGCACTTGTTGTATGAGAAAGATAATTATCTGAAATTAATGAATCTGAAGGTTTATTAATATGAGTATATGAAGTTGGATTTGTATTTGATGAAAAATCTTGTCCTCCATCATTTAATGTACTTAATAAATCTGCTGTTGGTGATGATGTTGTATTTGTTGTACTTGTTGTAATTCCAAAATTAAATGGATCAATTTTATTTTGATTATTTTGATTATTATGTAATGATTGTGTTGATTGTGAAGTATCTGATTGATAAAAATGATTTGAATTTATTGAAAATGGTGATTCATTAAATTTGGTTGTAGTTGAAGTTGATGGTGCATTTGAATTATTACTATTATTATTAAAATATAATGTATTATTATTATTATTATTATTATTATTATTGGTGGTGGTAGTAGTAGTTGCACTCATTGGACCTGATGGTGGATATGGAATTGGTGTAAAATCATTTGAACTATTATTTTGATCATCATTCCATACATTTTCTAAATTATTTAAATTTATTTCATTTTGATTCATTAATAAATCCATTGGTTTATTAACATCAGATAATGCAGCTGTATTATTTTGTTGTGTTGGTTGTTGTACTAGTAGTTGTTGTTGTTGTTGTTGTTGATTATTTTCCAAAATAAATGAATTTAAATATTGTAAAGATGATTTTGAACCAACAATTACATGTGGGATACCAGATCCATTACTACCTTCCATTTCAAATGCATGACTAACTTGTTGACCTTCACTAAAATCATCACAAATTGACCATTGATTTGTACTTGCATTTATACCATTAAAAAAATAAACTGAAAATTTTGGTTGATGACAAAGATTTATTCTTAATTCACTATTATCTTCATTTATTGAATTATTAAAAATTGAACTTTTTATAATTGAATTTAATGGATAAAAAATTCTAAATAATATTCTTGAATTATTTGATATAGCCAGAAAAAAATAATTTAATTCACAATTTTTTTTTGATAATATAACTAATAAATCAACATTATTCATAACATTATTTAATGTAAATGGTGATAAATTAATTAAATTATTATTTAAATTTTCATTATGATAACCTGATTTAATTCTTTGCCATGAACCAACTGATAATGATGAACAATCAACAAAACAATATTTTTCATTAATTTCAATTGGAATATTATTATTATTAAAAGTAAAATCAGTAGAACCAGCTACAAATTTATTATTATTATTATTATTATTATTAAATTCAGAATTCAGATATCCACCTGAACTTATTGAATCTTTTTTAGATCTTTCAAATTTTCTTTGTTTAGCTCTTCTATTTTGAAACCAAATTCTTACAGCTTTTTCATTCATTTGAGCTTTTTCACTTATAAATTTTCTATATTCAGGACTTGGATTTGCATTTTTTTCAAATTCAGATATTAAAAAATCTAGAACTTCACCTGAAGCTCTTATTCTTTTTGATGGTGTAGTAGCTGTTGTTGATCCTGTTACTGAAGTATCAGTTGGAGTTGTAGATGTACTATCCAGTATAGTTGTAGACATCATATATATATAATTCTAAATAAAATGTATATGGTATGGTATAGTATAGTTGAAAAATAAGTAGAAAAGAAAATTTTTTCCTTCTTTAACTTAATGATGAATGATGGATGATGATGATGATGTTAAAAAATATTTAAAAAGTCAGCAAAAAACTTTATATATATATAAATTGCAAAAAATAAAAGTAGGTAAAAAAAATAATAAAAAAGTTTAAACTTTTTTGAAGATTTTCAAATACTTTTTGTTTCTTTTTTTTTGATTGTTTAAATAAAAATATTTTTTTAGTTGTTTTTTTTTTCTTATTTCTTTTTATAATACGAATTGGATGTTAGTAGACCAAAAATATATATATATAAAAAAAATAATGAAAAATGAAAAATAATGAAAAAAAATAATAAACCCTTTGTGTTTCTAAGTGATTATGTTATAATATAGTAATAATAATCTATCAGTTTATAATCTCTCGCCTTGTAAAAAAAAATTTTTATTTGAATTTCTTTTTTTTTTTTTCGAGGAATTTTTTTTTTTTTTATGCAGTTGTTGATTTTGTTAATATGATTAACTTTTGATCAATGGGATGAATAAATAAAATAAAATTAAAATTTTTTAAAATGATGATTTTTTTGAATTTCTCTTAAATTTCAATATCCTTTAAACTTTATTATTATTATTATTATTATTATTATTGTTGTTATTATTATAATAATAGTATAATATTATATTGGTAAATAACGTTTTAGTAATGAAATAATAATGAAAAAAAATTTTTATTATTTTTATGTATTTTGAGCCCAAGACACAAGAAAGAAAAACCTTTTTCTTTGTTTCTTTTTTTTTTATATGTTAAATAGTAGTTAGTTTTTAAAAATAAAAACTTTTTTAAGGATAAGGAGTTAAGGCTGGGATTGTATGAATGTATGAATGTATGAATGTATGAATTATATAAATAAATAAAAGTATTTTAATTTTTATTTTAATTTTTATATAATTTGCAGTTAGAACGACGGACAGGAACAACTAACGATGATACGGATGATTGGATGTAAGTAAAGTTATTTAAAGTTATTTAATTCTTGTGAGGGTGTGCGTGTGGTGTAAGTTGAAGCAAGTGGTGGTTTGGTTTGTGACTTTTTTTTCTTATTGTTGTTGTTGGGGTGTGTAAATTTGCTAAAATGAAAATGTATTTTATGTATGTTGAAGTAATACCCTAAATACAATAGACACTCACTCTAAATATGGATGATGAAAATCGTTTATCTTTGACACTAAAAAACTTTTTTAAATATCTAAGAATAAAATCTTTATTAGTTGATGAATGATTGGAAATAATAATAGTAATAGTAGTAATACTAATAGTAATAGTTAATAACTCTTGAGGTTATAAAAATTAAGATTTCCAAATTGAATATTTTTAAACTGTGGGTTGTAAAAAAAAAAAAAAATTAATCAAAGTCTCGAGGGGCTATTTAAAAAACTTGATTTGGATTTTGATTTCTTTAGTTATCTAGTAGTAGTGGTGGTAGTAGTAGTAGATAATGTAACTGTGTATATGATGATATGATGGTTTTTTCAATTGATTTAAATGACAATATAATTTCAATTGATTTAGTTGTTTTAATATTGGTTGGTTGTAAAAAAAAACTAAATATATTTTATTTTATTTTCTTTGTCTAATTTTCTTAGTTTATGACTTTCTCTTCTTTTCTTTTCTTTTCTTTTCTCGGAATATTAAATCCTTCTATTATATAACTAACTTCTTCTTGATGTTATATATATATATATCAAATATATATCAAATATATCTTTTATATTTCTTTCTAAAAGTGAAGTGAAAGTAGAAATGGGGGTATATAGTGATAATATAATAATAAAAAGGACAAAAGAAAAAGAAAAAGAAAAAATTCCAAAAAAAATTATAAAAAATCCAAATTTGAAAATGGTTATATAATATTATATATATATTATTACAAAACAACAACCCATATAATATAATATAATATAATATAATATAATAAAACATATGTTATATATTGTGTTTATACATACATTTATATATATATATATAGGTACTGCATACAACCACTTTTTTCTTTTCCTTTTCTTTCTTTTTGAATCATCATATTTAAACCAAACAACAATAATAATAATGTATTATATTGTAATAGTAGTATGTATGTATGTATGTATGTATGTAAGTTATAGTTATGTATGTATGTATGTATGTATATCATATTATGTAGATGTACAATAGTTTAAAGTTTTTTAGTTTGAGTACAAAAACAAACTTTTCAGATTTTTTTAATTCAATTTACATTTTAACAAACTTTACATTTACATTGTACTTGTACTTGTACTTATACTTGTACTTGTACATTCACATATCTCTCTCTCTCTTTTAAGGTGGGTTGTAGTTAGGTTGATTTTCAGTCTGCCTTAGTTACCTTGCATACTTACAGTTTTGTGTAAATTTTGTCCATTTTTCCATTAAAAAATTTTATTTTTATTTTTCAACTAAAAACTAAAAACTTTAGTTGAAAATTCAAGTTTGTTATTTTTTTACATTTCCAAAATTTAGTTTTTGTCCTTTTAATTTTTCAAATATCCAGTCCAAACTAACTAAACTTATATACTAAATAGTACAGTACAGTAATACACAAAATATCCATAAAACAAAGACAGTATTAAAAAAAGTATTTGTTTATTTAGTTCACCTAAATACTGCAGGCTTATTTCCGGTACTACTTAGTTCCCTATTACTAAATCTATTTATATTTATATATCCAAATATTTATATATATGGTCAGTTTAATTCTCTATATATTCACATTTCCTTTTTGACAAATCCATTCTTACTTGAACATATTGTTGCTATTGCTATTGCTTAGTTATTGTTATTGTTATGGTTATTTGTTATGTATTATTTAGTAATTGAAATTGCATGAGATGAACATAATATGGAATTGAAATACATGGAAAACATCCGAAAGAAATGAAAGGAAGTAAGAAAGTGAAAAGTAATTTGCAGCAATATAATTCAGTCTCTATTTCTTAAGGAGCGAGGGGTTAAAGAAAAAAAAAAACAGAGAAATAAAATTTTTTAAATATTTTTATTTTAAATATTTTAAATATTATTTTTTTGGTGGCCCCCTTTGTACGGCAAAAAAATATAATATTTATTATATTATTATGTTATTATATTATTATATTATTATATTATAAGGTTTTATTCTTTCTTTATTTTAAAACCTTATTTCAACCAATTAACTAAACCAAACTAAACCAAACTAAACCATCCAACCAACCAAAGGGTACAAACTTTAAATTTTATATAAGAAAAATATTTTAGACCCAAGGCTGGGAGGCGAAAGACAAAGACAAAGACAAAGAGTCAAAAAGAGAGACAAAGACCATTTAAGAATAAAAGGAAACACAAAGTTAAAAAGTAAAAAGTAAATCAAATTTAAAAATCAAAAATTGAATCTAAAATCTTAATCAATCTCTATTGAAACAAAACAAGGCAAAACAAAACAACAAAAATAAGACAAGACAAAGAGAATCTGACAATGAAATTTGTTATCATTTCGTAAACAATTAGAAGAAGAGAAGAAGTTGTGAAATTCAATTCAATTATGAAATATCAATTATGAATTTGATTTGATAAAATATAATATAAAATAAACAGTCCTTAAATTCATTATTAAGCTTTTTTTTAGTATTTTGTGGTATGGAAAAATATATAAACTAAAAAAGGTAGTTTAACTAAAGTTGGAACTAACTAACTAATAACATCTAATACTTAGTTAGTTAGTTATTTTTAGTTTTAGTTTTGATTTTTTAGTTTTTAGTTTTTAGTTGAAGAATCGATTAAAGTTTTAAAGTTATTTTATATTTATTTAAATAAAGTTTTCTTTGTCTTTGTTTTTGTATAAAAACTTAAACTTAAACTTAAACTTAAACTCAAACTAAAGTTAAGTTACAACAATCAACAAAAATAACATTAACTAAGAAACTAAGAAACTAAGTAATTCAATGATGATTTATATTTTTAGTTAAGTTAAGTTAAGTTTCGGTTTTTCTTTTAGTATTTTTGTTAAATAGTTTTCAATTACTTTTTCGAAGTTTAGAGTTTTTAAATTTCGCTCCTATTTTAAAGTTAGTTAGTAAAGTTAAGTTAGTTAAGTTAAGTTAGTTAAGTTCAATACTTAGTTGGTACCAATTAACCTTTTTTAAATTGGTTACGTTAATTGTTCTGTTCTTTTCTTTTTCTTTTTCTTTTCTTTTTCTTTTTCTTTTTCTTTTTCTTTCTTATGTTAAAAGGTTATGGTAGTCAACTCTAATCTAACTTAAATTTAACTTAACTTAACTTAACTGGTTTCTTGTAAAATTTTACATTTAGTTTGTAGTTTTTAAGTTTTTTAAACTTTTTTTTGTGAGACCCGAGGCTCCTTCATTCCTCGCCCGTTGTTGTGTCAATAGATATAGATAGATATATACAAGAACCATAGAGTTTACAATTCTGGCCCATGTTATTTTTGACTTTTACTTTTTTTTAGTGTTTTGTTGGTAGTCAATACCAACATGAACTAATCGACCAATCAATCAATTCAGAAAACAAAAAAAAGGTTTAAAGTTTTGAGAAAACTCGCCGTAATTGACAGAGAGAGAGAGAGAAAGAGAGAGAGTGTGTACGAAAAACTTAACTACTATTATTACTATTTCTCCAACTCCTACTTCTATCTCGTTCTATCTTTCCTTTCCTTTCCTTTCCCCGAAATATCAAAAATCAAAAAAAAATGAAACATTGTAGTATTTTTGTTTTTGGTCCATATTTGAAACAGAACAATAAAATATGAAATAATGAAATATGAAATCAGTATATAACTATCTATTATATTATTTCACACGTATATCCCGGGGCGTTTCTTATTTTATTTTATTTTATTTTATTTTTAGTTAAGAAAAAAATATTTATTATTTTATTTTATTTTGTACATTTACTTTTACAGTAAAAGCAAAATCTTGATCATATTCATATGAGATACATAACCATAACCCTCCTATATGTATATGTATATCTATATGTATATGTATAAGTATATGTATATGTAGAAATACATAATCTTTGATGCATTTACATGAACATAACATTAACCAAGTTACATTACATTAAACTTAAGTTAAGTTAAGTTAAGTTATTTTGTGGTATTCAGTTGGAAATCCATACTACAATATTAACTTAAGGAACAAAAATCAAAATAAACATAAAAATAAAAATAAAAATAGACTATAACAAATAAATAGTTTGTTGGTGATAACTTAATCCTTATTGCATCGCATGGGAATTTAAAATCCACAACAACAACAATAGTAAACAATAAACAATACTAAATGGACTAAAATATGAACTAAAAAAATGAATAGAATAGAATAACTCAAAGGAGGAGGTAGTAAGAGAAGAGAGGAGAGACTTTAAACAAACTAACTAACTAACTGACTAACTAACTGACTCTCTGGTTGTCAATTGAATTGAACTAAAATTGAAAAAAAAGAAAAGAGAAAAGAGAAAAAGAAAAAGAAAAAGAAAAAAATCATTTAATTATATGTACATATTATATTAATGTACATATTGGGACTTACTAGTTTTAAATGACTATTAGTTAGTTACTTTACCAATCAATTAACAGTTCTTACTTTTTTCTTTTAGTTATTCACGGGTTTCATTTTATTTCGTTTAGTTCTAAATAGTTGGTGGTCTAGTATTTAAATATCGAGGCGAACAAAATAAAACAAAATAAAAAAAAATTTTCTTTAGAGAGTCGAGATTGTTCTGTTATTCAAGCCACTATTTATTTTAAATGACTATTCTAATATCTTTATCTTTTATCTTTATCTTTTAGATATCCACCTATGAATGGATCTCCATTGAGGGATCTCTCTCTTCTCTTTTCATTCTATCCTTCTATCCTTCGTTACCAGCAATTTGAAATCTTTTCTTTTCTTTTCTTTTCTTTTCTTTTCTTTTTTTGCTTTTTGCATTTTCTTAATTTTTTAGATCAATTTTCGGTATAATTTTTTAAATATACAAAATGCAACATTTATAGAAAAATCAAATATAAAATCCGATATTTAAGGAGAGGCAAAAGAAAGAAAGAAAGAAAGTAGGCGTTGTTAATATTCTTATATTTCTATTCTTCTAATAGTAAGTAGATCTGGATCAATTAAAAAACTTTTTTTTATGCTATATTACTTGATACTTAAGTTCAATAACCGAGTTAATCAAAATGAAAAAGAAAATTTTAACCGAATATCTCTCTCTATTTTGAATATAAACATATATATGTTTGATTAGTAATATTTGAATCAAAATTAATAATCATAAATAATATATATAATATATGTAATGTCAAAAATATATTATGTATATTATTAAATATTATTATTATTCTAGAAAAATAAGTCATTTAATGGATGTGAATGGATAGGATAGAATAGGATATGATAGGATATAACTAGATGTGTCAAATATATATAACATATAAAACATCCTTACTTCAATACAAAATCAACTGTGGTTTTGAATAAATGACAAGAAAAAAAGAAATTGAATTAGCGACAATGAAATGAAAATGTTAGAAACATTCCGTAATGGAACTAAACTAAACTACATTAGAATATATTTCTAGTAATTACTATGTTTTATTATATAATGATCTACTTGATTGGTATTATTCTTATATCTTTATTTGTAATACTTCTACTATCGTTTAGTTTATTCTTCCAACATAGATAATTTTTCACAATCTTTTTTATAAAGGAAACGAATGGAAAGAAGGAAGGAAGGAAGAATAAGAGAAAGTGAAAGTGAAAAAATGAAAATGAAAATGAAAGTTGATTTAAGAAAACTAACAGATTAAAAAAAAAAAGAACCCCCTTGACATTTCACACATTTATTTTCTGTTTTTAAGATGTTCTACTTTTATTTTTTTGTTTTCTTGATATACAACCAATAATCCAACTACTAATGTATTGTATTTTAATTTTTTTAGCCTTAGAGGAATTCAATATTAATTTTTTTAGTTTTAGTTTTTAGTTTTAGTTTTTAGTTTTTAGTCTAGTTTTTCTTTTTAGTTCAAAAAGTCACAAGTTTTTAATGCAAAATGACATATAATCAATACCAACAACAAACTAAAAACTAGAACTAGTTTTTTAAAAAAAAAACAAAGCAAAAAGCAAAGAGCAATAACCCAAGAATATTGAATTGGAACTAAACTAAAATATAAAATATAAAATTCCTATTTTTAATCAAATTCCGCTAAATTAAATTAAAAAAAAAAACCAAGATCGATATCATAAGATAAAAAAAAAGATTTAATCGAATAGCCTATTATTTTTTTTTTTTATTTTATTTTTTATTTTTTTGCTGAAAATAGAATTAGGGCGGATGAGATAAATATATGGATGGATGATATCTATATAACAATAGATAATGGAAACCTAAGCCAACCTACAAGGCAGTTACGATATCATATCATATAATATTATATCCTATAAGAAAGGGGAGGGGAAGAGAGAGATTGATAAATAAACCGAGGGGGGTGGGGGGGGTGGGATTCATGTTCGTTTCTT
>JAKTXL010000135.1:0-38449 GCA_030582535.1 Insectozyma bohioensis | reverse complement strand
TGAAATTAAAACTTTTTTGAAGATAACTGTATCGAAGATAGTTAGTATATCCAAGTTCCTCTTCTTGTGATATATATGTGATTATCTCTGAAGAAATCAATTCTTTAATGCCAAATTTACTACAAAGAAAAGAAAGAAAGAAAGAATTTTTGTTTTTGGTTTGGTATCTTTGATTTTATATCTCAATTTCTTTTTTTTTTGGCGCTTTCGCTTTTACTCCACGCCCTAAAAAACTTTTTTATACCAACTATTAAAAACACCTAAATAATTAAAATATGGATATTTTTTGACATTATTTCTAAAATTAAAACACCAACAAATATCACCAAAAGAATAACTTCAACAGCAGGTTTTGGATCATGATAATAATCTTTAAAATATTTATTTGTAATTAAAGATGACATTAAACTTTCTTCAAATCCAAATATAATTAAGACCCCCTAAACTAACAAATGCTAAAATAGAATTAGTGGTATTAGAACAGATGTGTTTTATTTAATATAAAGAAATACTAATGGAAGTACAAAGTAAATTATTTAAAGAATAAAAGAATTCTAACTCCATTTATAGTTGAAAGTAGAGTTAGAGTTGGACCACAATATCAGATATCTATTCTAAAATCTGATTAATTTATATTTTATTAAGTTTAGAGACAAAATTAAATTTATTTTTGAAGTATATTTTTATTCAATCTAAACAAGAAAATCTAAAAAAAAAATTTTGTTAAATAGTTTAATAGAAGCTTTCGAAAATAAACCATGATATAAAATTATCTATTAGTTAGATATATCTAATAATATAATTTAATTTTAAAAATTTCAATGATTTAATATTTGGTCCATTTCCATAATGATTCATTTGGATTAATAAATTCATTACCAGATTCATCATAATTTAAACCATTAGCTAAACCAATTTGCAAATATAAGAAAAAATCATTATTAAAATTAAGACCTTCATTAGAAATTTTTTCTTTTATATTTTTATTTGCTTCATCAATTGATTGTTTTGAAATAATTTTTAATTTAATATCAGGATGATTTTTTTCATATTTATTAATTGCATCTTGAAAACTAATTGTATCAGATTTAACTTGTAAAGTATTTGGTAATAATTCAATATTTTTAAAAGTTGCAACAGCTAAAATAGTTTTAGATATATCTTCAATTCTTGTTATTGCAAATTTTGTTGATAATTCACCAATTTGAGAAATTGTTTTATTTTCTGGATTAATACCTAAATGATTAACTAATTCATAACCATATAAATTAGGTTGAGCCCAAATATTAACTTCAATATCAATAACTTTGGTTGTTGTTCCTAATTTACTTATATTTTTTGAATGTTGATCTTTTTCAATGAAAAATCCTGGAATATATTTACCAATTTCATTTAAATTTGCACCAAATTGTGATGGAATAAATAATTTTGGTTTAACTAATTCAATTAATTTTTCAATATTTTTAAATAATTCAATATTTGGTGAAGTTAATTCAATAATTGTATCAATATTTGATAATTCTTTAATTAATTCATCATCAAAATTTGATTTAGATAAATCAGTAACAATATATTTAATAAATTTAGTTGATTCTAATGGTTTTCTTGTAATTACTTTAATTGGAAATTCAATTCTTTCTTTAAAAATTGGATTGTTAATAGCATCATTAAGAATTAATTGTCCTAAAGCACTTGATGGACTTAAAATAGCAATTGAAATTTTAGACATTTTTTTTTTTTTATAAAAGGAGTTTGTTAGTTATTGTTTTAAGAGTGAGATTTGTTTTTGATTATAGAATTGATTAAAAAATTTTAGAAGAATATCAATCATTATTTATACAATTTCAATATATATATATTATAGATTTTATATTATTTTCTACTAGTTATACATTCTATATTATAAATTGCTAAAATAATAAATAATTTGTAATCACTATATTTTGCAATGGTAGTTTTTCACCATTGGATAAATGGTATAAATCCACTTTTGATTATAAATAAATTTTTCAGCCGCATTTTTCGGGGCAAAAAAAAAAAAGAAGCAAAAAAAAGAAGACGGGTTTAAACCTTATTTGGAATTATAAATACGAGATATCCGGGGGTTTATTAATCATCCGATTTATCATCAAGGTTCATAATTCTATGCCCTTTTAAGGCATTCGTTCCTTATTCGTTTAAGTTTATTATATAGTGTTTAATATTTAATATTATTTAATATTATTATTTAATAAATGTAGATTTGATTGTATTGATAAATCCATAAAGAATAATCAGTATAATTAATAACTTATGATGATATGTTAAATGGTTAAGTTAAGTAGGTTGATTAATAATTGATAATTTCATAATTTTCATTATTTCCTAATTTTATTGATTTCTTACTATTCCAATTCTTTCATAAATATTAGTTTGTCTTTGAATATTGTTATTAATTGAACTTTCTTTAAAATCAGATATGTATATATCATGAGGAGAACTATTATTTAATTATTGTTCTTCAAACATTGAGTTTATTAAATCATTTTTTCAATTTAGTTGATGTTGTGAATCTTTTAATAACAATAAGTTATAACTTTACTATGGAGAAGCTTTGCAACCGCAAGGAACGAAAGCCAAAAAAAAAAATCAACAGAATGATCCGAGAAGGAAACCCCGCTAAGAAATTTCAATTCATTTCTAATTTTTTTTTTTATCAACAATTTTGATTTTTGACAATTGCTAAACCCTTATATCAAATTCATTCTTTTAATAAATAACTATGATTTTGAAAAGATTATATTCTACAATTGAATCATCTTCTAAAATATTAGAAAGTTTATCTAATCAAAATTTAATTAAAACTAAAGGTTATATAAATGGACAATGGATAAATAGTTCAACAAATGAATCTTTTAAAGTTACTAATCCAGCATTATATCCATTACCAGAAAGTGAAATAACTAATGTTCAATCAATGTCAAATGAAGATTTTAATTTAGCTATTGAATTTGCAAATGAATCATTTAAAAAATTTAAAAATACAACAGGTAGATATAGATCAAATTTATTATATAATTTATATAATTTAATGATTGAAAATAAACATGATTTAGCTAAATTAGTTGTATTAGAAAATGGTAAACCTTATTCAGATGCTTTAGGTGAAGTAATTTATGCTGCATCATTTTTTCAATGGTTTGCAGAAGAAGCTCCTCGTATTAATGGTGATATATTACCATCTATAAATCAATCTAATCGTATATTAGTTTTAAAACAACCTATTGGTGTATGTGGTATTTTAACTCCTTGGAATTTCCCATTAGCTATGATTACAAGAAAATTAGGTGCAGCAATAGCTGCAGGATGTACAACTATAATTAAACCAGCTTCAGAAACTCCATTATCTGCATTAGCATTAGGTGTATTAGCCGAAGAAGCTGGATTTCCATCAGGTACAATAAATATATTACCATCTATTGATTCATCAGGTGTTGGTAAATTAATTACTGAACATCCATTAATTAAAAAAGTTAGTTTTACTGGATCAACAAATGTTGGAAAAATTTTAATGAAACAAAGTTCATCAACTTTAAAAAAATTATCTTTTGAATTAGGTGGTAATGCACCATTTATAATATTTGATGATGTTAAAAATTTAGATAAAGCAATTGAAGGAGTAATTATATCAAAATTTAGATCAAGTGGTCAAACATGTGTTTGTGCAAATAGAATTTTTGTTCATGAAAAAATTTATGATGAATTTAATCAAAGATTAATTAAAAAATTGAATGAAATTGTTGTATTAGGTAATGGTTTAAAAGATGGTGTAACTTATGGACCTGTTATTCATGAACGTTCAATGAAAAAAATTCGTGAACATATTGATGATGCAATTTCAAAAGGTGCTAAAATTTTATTTGGTGGTAATAAACGTCCTGATTTAGGAGAAAATTTTCATGAATTAACTGTTTTAAGTGATGTTACAACTGATATGATGATAGCAAATGAAGAAACTTTTGGTCCTGTTGCACCAATTATAAAATTTAAAAATGATGAAGAAGTTATTAAAATGGCAAATGATACAAGAGTTGGATTAGCTGGATATTTTTATTCAAATGATATTAATAAAATTTTCAAAATTGCTGAATCTTTAAATGTTGGTATGTTAGGTATTAATACTGGTGCAATTTCTGAAGCTGCTTTACCTTTTGGTGGAATTGGAGAATCTGGATTTGGTAGAGAAGGTTCAAAATATGGTATTGAAGATTATTTAATTATTAAAAGTGCTGTTTTAGGAGGTATTGAATAGTTATTAGTTATAGAAAAAGAAAACTTTATATATATATTACATTTTATTTATTTATTTATACATTAAATTAAATTTGTGGATTTGTAAATTCTTGAGTAACTATCTTTTGTTCAACTGTTTCTGATGCTGGTTGTTGAATAACTGTTTCTGATACTGGTTCTTGAATAACTGTTTCTGATACTGGTTGTTGAATAACTGTTTCTGATACTGGTTGTTGAATAACTGTTTCTTGTACAACTGATTCTTGAATAGGTGGTTCTTGAGTAACCAGTTCTTGGGTAATTGATTCTTGAATAACTGGAATTTCAGTAGTTGGTTGTTCTTGATTTGTTTCTAGATTAGAAAATTCTCCTTGATTATTTGAAACAACATCATCTTGTACTTGAACTTGAACTTGTTCTTGAACTTTTTCTTCTTCTTGAATTTGTTCTTGTTCTTGTTCGATTGGAACATTAGAAGTTTCTTTTATTATTTCTTCATTTGTGTGTGAAATAACAATATTTCCATCATTATTATTATTATTATTATTTTCTTTTTCTTCTTCTTCTATTGCTTCTTCAACTATTAAATTAGGGAATAGTATATTTTTAAATTCATAATTTTCATTACTTAAAAGTAAATATTTATTTGAATTACGAGATTCATATTCATTTTTAATTTTATTACCAAATTCAGTTAAATCAGATTTATTATCTAATAAATTATTTAATTCATTTTGAAATTTAATTATATCATCATCATTATTATTATCATTATCATTATTAACAATTTCAATATCTTGTTGTTCTTTTATTTCTTTCTCCAATTGTTTTTTAATTTCTTTTAAATCTCTTTTTGGTTGCTGTTCTCCTTCTTGTCCTTCTTCTTCTTCTTCTTCTTGTTCTACTACTACTTCATTTAATTTAATTAAATTTAAATTTGGATTTAAAATACGTTTCATTAAATCATTATTTTCAACATATTTTGAACAATTTATTGATTTAAAAGTTAATGAAAATAATCCTCCTTCAACTGTAATTCCATTTATTATTGATGATGGAAAATGTTTTAATGTAGCTGGGGATGATTCATATATAGTTGGTGGGAATAATTGAATATCTCCACCTCCTTGATTTATATTTGATTGTGATGATGTTAATTTTTGTCTTTTATAAGGATGTTGTTTAACCATAGTGGAATTGTCTCTATTAGATGTTGGAAATGTTTATATTTTTTTTTTATTCGAATTTTTTTTTTATTTTTATTTTTTTTTTTTTTTGTTGTAAATTTCCAATTCTCATAATTTCTAATTCTAATTCTACCGCGACAACAAGAATAACAATTTTACTACCAATACTCATGCCAACCGGTAGGTCTCATATAGAATATAACAGTTTGGTTTTAACTACAAACAAATTTAATTAAAAATACAAATACAATTACATATTATTGTCAATATATAAACTCTACAAAATATTATCATTGAGGAGTTTAATTGCTTTTTCTTATCCATCAGTTAATTCTTCGGCAATTCCATCAATTAAACCATCAATATCTTCAACTCTAATACCACAACTTAAACTTAATAATTTTCTATATTTATACATTTTTTCATCAATACCAAAAAATTTTGTCTTTTCAGTAATTTGTTGAATTAAATTTTTACGATGAATTTGTAAATTAGTTAATTCTAATGCATAATCAAATTTATCTTGATTAATTAATTCTTCATTATCATAATTAGTATTATTAGTATCTAAATTTTTTAATTCTTGATCTTGAATTAAATTAATTAATTGATTAGCTTGATTATATTGTAAAATTTTTGATAATTTATTTTCATTAAATTTAATATTTTTTTCACAAGTTTTAATATTATTTAAAATTATTTCTTCTCCATGTTCAACTGATTCAATTTCTTCTTCAATTCCTGAACTATTTAATAATTTTTGAAATTTTTGTAATGATTCTTCATTTTCTAATTTTTTTGTACTTATTAATTTTTCAATTTTAGAAATTTTAAGATTTAATTTATTCATTTCATCATTATATGAATCTGATAATGAATTAATCATTCCAGATATCATTGAAGATAGATCATTCATTGATAATTTTGGTTTTGATTGAACATCATCATCTATTATTTTTCCATCATTATTTAATGTTGGTGGATTTGGTTTATGTACTGAAGTTGATTCATATGAAGAATTTTTAGTTAAATTGAATTGTGGAGTTGTTGTTGTTGTTTCAATTTCAGAAATTACAGCTAATGGTTGATGAGTAATAGTTGAATTATTTGTTGATTTATGTATAGGAGTTGACATATTACTATTGTTATTATAATTTTTATCAATGAAAATATTTTCTTTATTATCATTATCATTCAAGGCATCAATATGTCTTTTATCAACTCTTGCTGAATTAATATCATCTTCTTCCATATCATCTTCCTCTTGAACCGTGGTTCGTTGAGTGTCTGGTGTTTCTGCTTTATTATAATTTGGTTGTATTGGAGTAGCCAATCCAGGAACATTGTTGATATTATTATTTTGAGAATATTGATTATTATTATTATTATTATTATTACTTATGTTGTTATTAACATTGTTATTGTTCTCAGTAATTTTATTGTTGTTAACATTATTAGTATTATTATTATTATTATAAAAATTACGTTGAAATCCCATTTGTAATTGCTCTTGTAATTGTTCTTGTTCAACTTCTATTGAATTATAATCATTTTTACGACTGAATTGTGCAAGTAAGATTCTTGGAGATTCTCGATTAATATTTTCTAAATCAATTCTTGCTCCATATTCTAATAAAACTGTAACAATAGCTATTAATCCTGATTTTATAGCTAAATGTAGACATGTATCACCATGAATATCTTGATGATTTAAAACATTTTTCATTAAATCAACGCGTATTTGACTTTGATTTGACAACATTGATAATTTATTTAATATCGTATCTAGATAATATTTAATAGATTCATATCTTTTATTTGATTTAGCATACAGACATAAATAATGTAATGGGGTTCTACCATTAATATCAGTATTAATCAAACAATTTTCTAATTCATCCAACATTTTAGGGAAATTCTTTAATTCATAACAGTTTGTAAAAGATAATAATTTTGATAATGGATTTAATCCATTATTATTCACAACTAATTGATGTGCACCTTTTGATAATAATAAACGAAGTATATCATAATTACCAATTGATGCTGCCCAATGTAAAGGTGTATGACCTTCATCATCAATTGGTTCATTTATATTAAAATCAATAGGAGGATAATGAATAAAATATGGTATTTCTGCATTATCAGCACTAAAAAATCTCAATAATTCTCCAGCATAACTATCATCTTCTGGAGGACTAGAGTCAGGTTGTTGTTGTGAATGAACTATATGTCTTTTATCATCTTGATTTGAACTCATTGAAGTATCACTATCCTTCTGACTATTATTACCTGACCAACTTGTATCATTTGATGATTGTGATAACAGTAATTTGCCTTGTTGAAATAATTGTCGCGTTATGCCATTTGGTATACCATTTTGTGCTCGTGAATTAGTTGGTTGGACTTGTTGTTGAACTTGTTGTTGAACTGGTTGTTGAACTGGTTGTTGAACTGGTTGTTGAACTGGTTGTTGAACTGGTTGTTGAACTGGTTGTTGAACTGGTTGTTGTTGTGGTACTTGTTGTGGTACTTGTTGTGGTACTTGTTGCTGTTGCTGTTGTTGCTGTTGTTGTTGTTGTAATTGTTGCTGTTGTTGTTGTAATTGCATCATTTGATAATTTTGCATATTTTGAAAATTATTCGGTATACCAGTACCATTTATTGGATTAAATTCTGCTTGAGTAAATGATTCATTTTGCATTTGAGGAATTGAATTTTGTTGAGAAGATTGTTGAGATTGTGGTTGTGGTACCAGTAGAGGAGCCAGTTGCATTCCAGGTGTTGAACCTTGACTCATATTATAAATTGGAGGATATTGATTATTTGAAGTCATATAAACTGAATTTTGTCTATTAATTGAATTAAAAGAATCTTGTGAAGTAAAAGAATCTTGATGAGTACTCATTGAAGGATGTAGTATTCCGTTTCCTACGTGTGCTTGGGCTTGTGCAGCAGCAGCAGCTTCTTCTTCTGCTCTTTGTAAAGCTGCTTTTTTACCAGTTTTATATTTTCTTGGTGCATCATCTGGTTGTTTTAATTTTTTAACATATTTTCTTTTAATTCCAGTTGATTCTTTTGGTTTAGGTGGAGGTTTTGGTTTATCAGGTATATGCAAATTTGGATCAGTAAAATCTAAATATAAAACTGGTGCTTGATCTTCTGTAACACCATATTTTTCTGCTAATCTTATTGCATCTTCCAAAGGAATCCATGTACCTTGAAATCTACCAAATCCACCTTGAACTTTTTCATGTCTACCTTGTTGAATACCTTTTTCTAAAATCTTAGTTCTTTTTGCTTTAGGAAAGTTACAACATTTTAAAATTTGTGTAGCATTTACCCAATCATCTTTACATCTTCTCATTATTGGATTTTCATTCATGACACATTCATAAACATCAGTCTATTAAAAAAAAAATAAAAAGTTAGTAACATAGTTCTAAATATATAATAAAGTGAATTCTATTGATATAATGACGCGTCATTATAGGAATATGGTAACCAATTAGTTGATAATTCATAGTTGTAAAAAAAAACTATCATAGATTATAATTCTAAAATAGAAATACATCTAAAAAAAAAACTTATAAAAAAACACATACATTTGAGTACGTAGCTCGAAATACTGGTGGTAGTTCTAGTTCTTCCATGGTTATATTATTATATTAATATTGATATATGTATAAGGAAGAAAGAAAGAAAGGGGGGGTGTTTGTAGTTGGGATATAGTAATGATAATTAATAATGGACAGTAGAATAAAAAATGAAATTTAATAGAAGTAATAATTTTGTGAGAGAGTGAGAGAGTGAGAGAGTCAGAGAGAAAGAGAGGAGGGAGCAAGAAGAAGAAGCGAAATATAAATAAATCTTTCTCTCTTTTTTCTCTTAGTAAAAAAATAAAAATTTTTTTTTTTTCTTACCAATTTCGGGATACGCGTTTCACAGATTATTGCTTACTACTACTACTACCAATTGTTTTATTGTATAATATAATATATCATTCTTTTATTTATTTTTATTGGTTTTAAACTTGGTTGTTTACTACTTGACAACTTCCTAAATTCTAGAAATTATATTTCATCTTATTATTATTATTAGTCTTTATTTGTAGAATACTTTTTTTTTGTAAAAATTACTTACGATATAATTAATCCCAATTTAGGCAAAAAAGGAAAAAAAAAAAAAAGATTTAGTATTCAATCTTAAAGAATATACTTTATTGTTTAAACTAAGAAGTAGTCTCTGTGAATTCGAAGAATTGATACTTACGTAATGTAATTCTATATAATGATCTATTCGTTTTAATTACCTCATAGTATATATCTAATTCAATACAAAATCATGAAGTAATATACATCATTGAGAAGAGAGTGATATTTTTATATCTACTTTAATATATGACTTGGTAGAAATTAAACTCAATTTTCTCTAAAGGGATAATAATTTAAACTTATAGTTTCGGCTTAAATAAATGCAAGTGAGGTATTAACAAAAACTTGTTCCTGATTAATTTTATTAAAAATTCGCAACCAAATAAAACGAAAAAATATAGAGAAATATAATTTATCAAGAAACATACCCTTATGCATTGAAACGCATCAGTGAAGAAGGAATACCAGATATCTTTTAATTGAATCGACTACGAGTCAACTATTATTTAAAGATAATATAATTAGTTAGTAATAATACCTCTTCACTAAAATTTAATATTCAAGATACATACAAGTAGAATGAAAATTAAAACTTAAAGCTACATATATTTTAATAAAATAAATTAAAGGAATAGTTTGAAAACTCTAAAGTAATACAAAAACATCCATTTTAAATTATTTATAATCAATGATATATTTACCGAAATTATCATTTTTAATAGTAGTTAAACCAGTTTCTTTCTAAATAGATTTTATTATCATACCTTTTTTCATTGAATCATTTTAAATACTTTTATTTATCTTGTATAATCTAATTTATTAAAACTTTGTTCAATATGTTAAATTTTATTCATGATAACAATATCGTTTTTGGTAGCTTAGTTATTTTATAATTAATTAACTACTTCATTGATATCACAATAATTTTCTTTTAGAATTAAATCAATTCCAATATAGGTGCTTATTTCCCCATAAAGAAGAAGAATTTATTTTTGAAATGCTACCAAATTCGACCAACAAAAATTATGCCAGTTTTATTATGGCCAAACTAAAATTACATTTAATATGAAATATTTATTCGTTTACTTATAAAGAATATAAATTTCCAAGCCAAGCTCCTTAATAATAAGGACAGAAAGAGTATTATATTATTTCATGTATTTAAAACGTCATAAATTGATTATTAACTAGGTTGGATAATAGAAACCAACTAAGTAAATATTTTTTTTGTTTGTTTGTTCCAAGACTCGTAAAATCAATGTATAGAAGAAAAAAAAAATATGGAAGAGAGCCATGTGTGTGTGATCTCATCCCAATATATTGAAATTTTAATTACAACAAAATAATTAATTTATAATCATGATTGATGAAGAAGCAACATTAGTTGATGAAAATGAAAGTTCTTTAGAATCTATTTTAAATAATATATCACCATTTTTTGAAATTAGAGAAACTAAATATGGTGGTAGAGGTTGTTTTTCAAATCAAAAAATTCTTAAAGGAACTATAATTCATAAATGTGAATCAGAATTATCATCAACTATAAGTAAACCTTTTAAAAAAGAAGTTTGTCTGATATGTTTTAAATATGAATTTGGTAAATATATGAAATTTAAATTAAGTAAAAAATTTGGTAAAGATATTTGTTCAATATGGTTTTGTAGTGAAATTTGTCAAAATAAATTTAAATATCAAGATTTAAATGAAATTTATTTTAATAATTTATTACAAATTGAAAAAAATTATCTAATTGGTTTATCTAAACCTGAAAAAGAAATAATAGAACCAAAATCAGATTATTATCTTGAAGAAATAATTCAAAAAGAATGGGAAAATATTGATTTATGGGATTTAAAAATTAATAAAATGAAACAAAGTAAATTACAAAATCTTATACCGAGAATAGATGATAGTGAATATTTAGAAATTAAATATGTAATTGGAATATTATTTCAAATGTATAAATCAAATCAACTAAAACAACAACAACAACAAGATAATCAAGAAGAAGATATTCAAGAATTATTATTATTTGATATATTACAATCATCAGAAATTGAAAAATATAAAAAATATCCATATTTATTATATTCATATATAAATATTTATAAATTTATTAAATTAACATGTTCAAATGATTTACAACAATTTATAAATCCAAATATAATACGATCAATAATTGGTAAAAATTTATCAAATGCATTTGGTATTTGGTCAATAACTGAAAAACAATCAGAAGATAAAGAATTTTTAGGATTTGGTGTATATCCATCAGCTTCATTTTTTAATCATTCATGTGAACCAAATCTTATAAAAATTAGAATTGATAATAAATTAATTTTTAAAACTTTAAAAGATATTGAATTTAATAAAGAATTATGTATAAATTATGGAAATTATTTAAATGAATCTGTTAATATTCGTCAAAAAGATTTACAAGAATGGTTTTTTAATTGTTGTTGTGAAAAATGTATTCGTGAACTAAATAATAATAATAATTAGATTTAATTTCTATTAATATATATATATATATATATTTAACTATTTATTGTAAAATCATATTTATTATAAAATGATTTAAATTCATCACAATCTGACATCTCTTTAATTTTTGGTTGTTGACATTTATCCCAATATAATCGATCAGGTAAATTTAATAAATGAGCTAAAACTCTTCTTGGAAATTGAAAATCAATAATACTATCATCTTTTAAAGTTGCAATATATATAACCTTATTATTAATATCATTACATATAATAAACATTAAATAATCAGATTCATTTTGAATTTTAATTAATTCAGGATCATTACGATTATTAAATTTTTTAAATTCTAAAAATTGATTTTTATTTTTAAATTTTGTATTATTTATTTTTGTTCTTAAATTTAAAGATTTTGAAAATTTATTTAATTGATTTTCATAAATTGGTAAAAATTGAATATGATTATGAATATTATTTAATCTACTAATTTCAAAAAATATTAATTTAAATTTTGTTTTTTCAAATGATTTAATTAAACTATTTTCATATTGAATTTGTTCTTTATAAATTAATGATTCTGGTATTAATTCATTTTCTTTAGATCGTATTGATGGAAAATGTTCTATTGGAATTATAATTCCATGACCTGAAAATGGTAAATCTTTATTTGATCTAGTTAATGGACCTTTTGCAATTGTTAAATAATTAAAAGTACCAATTGATACAATTAAATGAGTTTCAGTTGATGAATTACTTAAACAAAAAAAACATTCATCAGTAGTTACTACTTTTTGTTTTTTAATTTGTTGTTTTGATTCTTTATTTTCTTCTTCTTCTTCTTCTTCATTATCTATTGATCTTTTTTTATTAAATGGATTTTCACCAAATTTTAAACTATTATCATTTTCTTGAATTATACCAATTGAAAATGCATAAAACCATTTATCTCCACTTCCTTCTTCAGCCAAACTAATAAATCTAGTAATTGTTGAATTATCATTATTATCCCATTTAAATGGTTGTAATTCTAAAAATTTTTTACCTGGAACAAAATAATATCTTGGTTTTAAAAATTTAATTAAATTATCAAGAATTTCATTTCCATTAGTTAATTGATAAAAATTTGAAATAGTTAATGGCCAATCATTAGTTATTAATATATCAATTTTAATATCTTTTGGAATCTTTATTAAATCATCTTTTGTAATATTTCCTGATACTATCATAATAATTAAATTTGAAGTTAATTTTATTATATTATATGGTGGAATCAGATAAATTAAATTTAATTTTAAATCAATTAATCCAGTTTCCTTTTCCTTTTGTTTATCTATAATTTCATTAGATATATCTAATTTATCTTTTGTGAAATAAGTTGGTCCATTTATTGATACATCATTAGGTATTGATTGATCTTTGGGTATTACATCACCTAATAAAATAGTAGCTTCAAAAGGTCCATTTTTGGAATATTGTAAATTAGATTTTTCCAATACTTTTGTTAAATTAGTAGGTGATGGATTTAGTATTAAAAATTTCAGTTTATCGGACATGATATGAATTGGTTGTTTGAAGAGATGAACATCGCTTGAATCTATAAAAAAATAATTTTGAACTAACACTCGCCCCAAAAAAATCACGTGAACCGGTGGACGTGAACCAGTTCCAGCGATTCATACCACTTTTTACTTTTTACTTATTACAATATAATATTATATTTGTATACATTAGTCTAAACTAGTTATCTACTCATCATCAGTATTTTTTTCATTTAATACACCACTTGCTTTAATCAAAATATCAATATTTTTATCATTCCAAATTTTATGCAAAACTTTACCATTTTTATCTAAACTTAAAGTTGCAAATTCTAATTTATCACTATTTATATTTGATGCATCCATAGTTTTAGATAAAACTTTAATAGCCAATTCACAAGCATCTTTTAAAGTTAAATCATCTTTATAATCTTTTTTTAATAATGTTTGAGCAGCTGAATTATTAGCTCCAATACTTGTAGCTTTCCAACCACTATAATTTCCAGAAGGATTAGAAGTAAATAATTGAAATTGATATCTATCATCATAACCAGCATATAAGAAACTAACACCAAAAGGTCTTAAACCACCATGTTGTGTATAACCTTGTTTAATATCACATACACGATTAATTAACATTTCACAAGGAATTTCTTCATTATAAGTTTTTAAATATTGTTGAGCTTGTACTCTTGCATTATTAACCAATATAGAAGCATCTGCTGTCATACCAGCAACAGCACAAATCATTTGATTATTTATAATATATAATTTTTCAGCAGATCCATCATCATCTAATAATTTAGATGTAACTTTCTTTTCACAAGCCAATACTACACCTTCTGATGATAATATACCTATAGCAGTACCTGCCATAGATATAGCTTCTTGTGCATATTCAACTTGATATAATCTACCTTCTGGTGAGAAAATAGTTGTTCTTGAATCGTATCTTCTTGACATTTCTACTTTTTAAAAAAATATATATAACTATATGTATATTATTTAATCTGATTTATCTTTTATTGCAATTGATATAATGAAAAATTGAGTTAATTAGTAGAATTGGTGTAAAATTATCTCGTTGTAGATTTGGTTGGTGGCAATATATGATTTAATAGATTTTTTTTGAGGTTGTCTCTCGTTGAAAAAAAAAAAAATAAGAAAAGAAAAAGTCCAAAAAAATAATACTAGCGTGTGTCATAAACATCATTATTTATGACACACATTTTGCGACACAACAAAAGAACATAAATAAAATTAAATTAACTTTATTTTTAATCTAAAGACAACAACAACAATTATTCATAGTTGTTGGATATCATGTCTATTTTTATTAGTTCTAGTAATGTTCCAATAGGTTATGTTACACCTCAATGGCCATCATTATTTTGGCCCATTGGTTCTTCTAGAAAACATTATTTAAATTCATTTTTGTATTATTCTTTTGATGTTTGGAAATTTACAGTTTATTGGTCTATGTTATTATCAGGTACATTATATGCTATTGTTGGAATATTATCAGGTTCAAGTAGTTTAATTAATAGATATAGGCATAATTTAAAAATAAAAGGTATGGGTGTATTTATTTCAGTATTTATTATGATATTTTATACAATGATTGGTGTTTTGAAAGGATTTATTGGAGGTGCTATTATTGGTTTGATTTTAGCTGCTATTTATCAAGCTGGTTCATTAACAATGAGTGCATGGATACCTTTAACTTGGGCTATTGCTCAATTACTATTTGATATTGCTTCATCATATCTGACAAGTCTGATTATACTATAAATCTACAAATTCAAAATCCAAAATCCAAAACCCCAGACAGCACTAGTTTGGGTTATTTTAATGAATTAACGATAATTATAAATTTAATATATACCAGAGTTTTACGAATATTTACAAATCAACTTTGAAGTTCTCTCTATTTTTTTTTTCAGTGTTGTTTTTTACTATGATATATATGTTTTGATTCAGATAAATCAGAGAGAAATCAGATTAAAAAAAAAAAAAAAAAATTCAGGTGTATGATTTTCATTTATATTATACATAACAACACTTTAAATTCCAACTATTTTATCAATTATCAATAATTATATCAACAATTTAGGATATTTATATCATTTTTCCATCATAATTTCCTTTTAATATCATAAGACTATGTCCAACAACACACCTGATATAGATTATATATCAATCAATCAACTTGCCTATGCATTTAATAAATTAATTAATCTGCAACAATTGAATAGTGAACAACATTCCCTATTGATTGAAATAGGTACTCAAAGTTTAAATCTAATGAATAAATATCAATCTTTACATCCATTATATCAAGTAATAATTGATTATTTGAAACAACAAAATTCAATACCTGGATATATTAATAATGAATGGATTCAATCAATTGAATCGTCAACTCAAGAATATTTATTGAGATTAAATGATGAAATTAAAGAAATAACTAGAGATTCAACAGAAATATTATCAACAAATGAATCCAATATATTATTTTTAAAAGTTAAAAAAGGAGTAATTATACGAATTATTCAAACTGAATATCAAGAAGCATTAGATTTATTAAGTAGTTTTGCTATGTTGGTAAATTTTAGTACACAACCTAAGACAATAGATGAAATAAGTATGAATAGATATATGGAATATTTATTTTTGAAATATATTTCAAATATATTTTTATCAATTTGGTTTTCATTAGATGATAGTAAATATACAAGAACTGGAATTTTTATGAAAGAAGGTAGTAATAATAATAATAATGATAAATTATTAGTATCTAGTACTTTATTTAAACCTTTGGATAAGATTTATACTACAGTTTCTTCATATCATAAAAAAAATCAATCTTTATTTAATGAAGATATTGAAGAAAAATATTATTATTGGGTCATAGAAATATTACATTTAAGTTTATTATTTAAACAATTTAAATTTATTGAATTTTATTCAAAATTTATTGATTTATTTATTTCTCAACAAGATCCATTAGATTATTTAATTGATGGTAATGGTTTATCAATTCTTAAATCTAATTTATTAATTATGTTTGGTATTGTAAATATATTTTTAAAACCATTTAATAAATTAAATTTAACTAATGTACATAAAGATGATTTATTAATTGATTTATATAATGAAAATCCAACATCATCTGAATATAAATTTTATAATCAAATAATGATTCCATTATCAAATTGTGAATATTCAGATGTAAAACAAAGTTTAAATAATGATTCATTTATTAATGAATTAATTATATTTTTGGAATATAATATACCTGTTTCAACAACATCAAAATTATTAAGTCCAAATATGAATTCATCATTTATTGAATATACAAAATTAATTATTGATTTTAAAAATTTTTTTACAATTATTCAAAATTGTAAACAAATATCAAGATTAAAAATAATTGAATTATTAGGATATAATAATACAAATCTGAATACAGAAATTATTAATGAAGTTTCAAATAATTTAATTGGATTTATTTCAGCTTTAAGTTTAGGAAAATATGGTATTGGTTATTTAGCTAATGAACAAATATTTATTAATAATTATCAAGAATCAAATAAAGATATTATAGAATTACAAGAAAATATTGATAAATTAACTAATCAATTAAAATCAGATTCATTATCTACAATGATGACAAAATTATTATTGGATAAATTTTATAGTTAAAAAAAGAGAGAAAAGTTGTTTTTCTAATAATTTTTTTTTTAATCTTCTATATTTACTAATCTAGATATTAATTTCATAATATATAATCTAGCATCCAATGGATTAAATTTAATTTTACTTATATCTAAATTAATTTCATCATGAAATAAGAATTGATTAATTAAATAACAAGTAATCATAATTACAAATATACCACAATCATCAAAATTTTTTTGTTGATCACATTTTAAATAAATTATTTTAATTTTACCTTTAATTAAACTTTTACAATTTTCTAATTTTTTACATAATTTAATTAATTGATTATGACAAATTTGATCATCATCAATTAACATTGAATCATAAATATATAATTTATTTTCTAATAAAGATAATAAACCAAGAGCCCAATGATCACCATTTTCAGCTTGTTCTAAATCAATATTATTTAATTCATCATTATCAATAAAATTAATTGGTAAAAAAATAAATTTCAGCTTTTTTAAATCATCTAAAGGTAATAAATTTTCAATATTTGAATCATCAGGAAAATGTAAAAATAATTGAATTAATGAAGGAAATAATAATATTAATTGTGATGAAAATAAACGAATTTTATTATTATTTAAAAATAATTGATTAATTAATTCATAAATTAATGATATATTATTATCATTTAACCATTCACCAGGTAATAAATGTTCAATATCTGATTTATATAAAGCAATTGAATGATATTGTAAAATTTTTTTATCTTCAATATTTTTATTTGGAAATAATTGATTAAAAATTCTTTTAATTTGTTGTTTTGCTAAATATGGTTTGAATATAAGTTCATCAACATCATTTTCATCATTTTTTAAATCCATTTGACGTTGTAATTGTTTCTTACGTGCTGCATTTATACGTTTCAGTTGTCTAATTTCTCTTTTTTCCAGTTTTGTTAATTTTTTATTTGTATTGGTATTAATATTATTATTATCGTCATCATTATCTTGAAGTATAATTGTTGATGGATCTGGTGTTGAATTAGGTAGATATGTATCCCAAGGTAATTCATCTAATCCATTTATAAGTTTTTTTGAATTATCTTCATTATTTATATCTTCTTGATCTTGATTAATACAATAACCCTTATGTTGATTATATAGAATTGATGTCATAAAGAAATTAAAAACAAATAATATATATAATAGTAGAAAAAAAAAAAAAATTTAAAGGAATGTAAATATTTTTAGTAATAAAAATGACAATTTTTAACAATTGCTATATATGAATGAATGTGTGTTGTTGATTGGGGATTTGGGTTTGGATATTTTTTTTTAAATTCTGTGGGATTTTGAATTTTTTTGAATAATTTCTGATGTTGCCAAAACAACATCTTTTTTTAATACCTCATTGTTTTGTTAGAGATCCTGATCCTATTGCAAAAAAAAAAAAAATAAAATATAAATACCATCTAATTATTTTTTCATTTTATTCCTGAGATTCCTGAAATATAACTTTCTTGTAATTTAAAAAGGATATATAACCAAAAAGTTTTTATAACCCAGACTTTTATTCTAATTCAGGATATACTCTAAGTCATAAATAGAACTAAATTTCTTTAGTATCATCATTTTATTGGCGATTTTAATGATTTCAAAGTAGAAATTAAGCTATTATTGTGAAAATATAACCAATTGAACCTGATCTAATTTTCTAGTTGATATTAACTTTTACCAAGAGGATTATTATCTATCTTTTCATGTAATTGGTTCTTCTTTATATTGGATACATGATTCCAAAAGCGGAAGTTGATGCGCTAGGCCAAAAAAAAAAATCAAATCCTCCAAATTCGTATTATCGTAATTCCACACCATAAGAAAATACATACAGACATAAAATGGCCCCAGATATAAGAAATAGGAAGATCAAATCAGTAACAGAAAGATTAAGACTGACAGCAGCTTGTGATTTATGTCGAATTAAAAAAGTTAAATGTGAAGGAGGATTTCCATGTACTAAATGTATAAAATCAAAAAATAAATGTATTATATCCCCACGAAATAAACCATTAAATCCATTAGATTATAAAGAACAATATACTAAAACTAGAAATTATAATTGTAAATTAGAACGAATATTACAATATATATTTCCTGATGTTACATTAGAATATTTAAGAAATAATACTGATGAATTTGAAAAGAAAATTTGTATAAATGATAATAAAATTAAATTTTCATCCATTATGACTAATACAAATAATAATAATAATCAACAACAACAACAATTAATTAAAAATAAAGAAGAAAATAATAATAATAATAATAATAATAATAATAATAATTTAAATTCCAAAAATCCTTTAAAAAATTTTAATAAAGTATTTGTTTCAACAACTGATCAAAGTTTTATTGATTTTATTGAAAAAAAATCACTGATTAATATATCAGCAAAAGATCCAGTATTATCAAAATCAGTAATATCAAAATCATTTTCATATTTTAATCCAGAACAATTTCGTATTAGTTTATTACCAATTATTGAAAATTCAATTAATATATTACCTTCAGATGATAAAATTAAAAAATTAATTCGTATATATTTAAATATTTGTGAAACAAATTATTTTTATTGTCATCATCAAAGATTATATAATAAAGTTGAAGAAATTTTAATTAAAAGAAATTCTAAAGATTTAAATTATTTTTTAATGAATTGGGAAATTATTCCAATTATATTATTAATGATGGCAATGTCATCAGCATTTGAATTTATTGATGATAATGAACCATTTCCTGAATTTTTAATAACTTGTGAAACTGCACCTGGATTAATTTATTATTATACTGCATTACCATTTATTGGACATTTAATTGAAAAAAAATCAATTGAAAGTATTCAAGGTTTATTATTATTATCATTATTTATGACAACTAATAAAATTGAAAATTTTCAATCAGTTGATTGTGGTTATTTATTTGTTGAATTAACTTTAGAAATTTGTATAGCAAATAAATTACATTTAAAAGAACCTTTTGAAAATTATTCAATTGAAGATAAAGAAGTTTTTAAAAGATTATGGTGGACATCTTATTCAATGGAAAGAAGACTTGGTGTTAATTTAGGTAAACAAGATATTATATTACCTGATAAAATTACAGTTGATTATCCAATAGATGTACCTGAATTAAATAATAGTTTTGGTAAATCAAATTATTTAAGTCAAATTTCAATTATTGATTTAAATTTTGTATTTAGAGAAATTACAGAAATTCAAAATAAATTAATTTTTGAAGATAATAATAATAATACTACAAAAATTTCAATTGATCCAAAATCAATTAGAAAATTAATTGAACAAGTTGAAGAATGTAAATTAAATTTTCCAAATTATGCAAAAGTTGATAATTTAGATCCAAATTCTTATATGTTTAGAGCTAATATTCATTTAAATTTAACTTATTATTTAGCTAAAATTTATATTGGTAAACCATTTTTATTATATAAAGTTGATAATTTTAAAAGATTAAATGATCAAAGTGATTATGAATCAGCATTTGTTGATCATTTATCTTCTATATGTATTGATGCAGCATTTTGTTCAATTGAATTATTATCAGAATTACAAAAATATAATAAATTAGGATTATTTTCATGTACTGATATAAATGTTTGTAATATATCATTATTTACAATATTAGTATTTTTAAAAATTGATAAATCTGATACAACTTTATTATTTTTAAAAAAAGGTTTAAAAATTTTAAATACAATGTCAATTAGTTGTTCAAGTGCAAAATCTTCTTTAGAAAAATTAAAAAAATTACAATCTTTAGTAACTGATTTAAAAGAAGATGAAGAAAATGAAGATTTAATTATAAATTCAAATGTATTTAATGAATCAACATCATTAAAATCATTTCCAACTGAAAATAATTTAATATTAGAATTAAAAGATCATCATCATCATCAGAATAATAATAATAATAATCAAAATAATCAAAATAATAATCAAAATAATAATAATGAATCAAATGTTAATTTATTAAATTATATGAATTCACATCAAGATTATTTAGAAAATATGGATGAATTTTTATTATCTGTTGATGATGATGTATATCAACAATTGAGATTACTGGGGTTTACATAAAATAGGTAAAATAGATGATGTTATAATGAAATTTCAATACAAGAATTTTCACAATCAATATTTTAATAGAATAATAATATGTATACACAAATAAAAGTAAAACGTTAGTTTAATTATTCATAGTATTGTCGTCATCCTGATTGCAATCAAATAAAAAATTATTATTTTTTCAGGCTTTTTCCTTTTGCAGTCAAAAAATAAGATACACAATTGAAGAGCTATATAGTGAATGCGAATAGACAATAATATACGATAAATCTTTGTCTAAGGTACGTTTTTACAAAATAGGGGCAAATTTATATAATATATTAGATAGATTTATTGTGATTTTAGTCTAAATAATTAATTTGCAGATACGATTGAATAAAAAAATTTTTTTTTTTTTTGATTTGTGTATGAATTCAAAAATTAAGGCGGATCAAGTCGTCTAAAAAAAATGTTTTTAGAACTAGAACTAGCGCCGTCCCATATAAAAATTTAGAAAAGATAAAGCAACAGAGAAAGAAATCAAATTTTTTTACGAGTTCTTATTTTCTATATCTCAACCCTTAAATTTAATTTCATTTTTAAAAAAGAATAAAACAATAATTTATAAAATTAAAAATAAACTATAAAATAGAGAGAATGGTAAGAAATAAATAAATAATGTTGATTTAATTGTTGTAACTTTGTATTTATTTCTTTTTGTCTTTGTTTAAAAATTTTTTTCTTGGGTATTTTTCAAATTTTGCATTTACATATAAATTTCTATTTTTATAAGATGTTTTGATCTATGATATCATCATAAATTAAATCAGGGTATTTTAAAAGTATTATTTTAAATCAAATCAAATCAAAAATCACCAACGTTCACAACAAACATACAGATACACCCCAGTTTTTATTTTTCTTGTTTTATGTTTTCTTGTTGTTGATGTTTAAGATCTTAAAATTCTATTTTTACTTTAATTGTTTTGTTTTGTTGTTGTTGTTGTGGTTATGTTATCTCGTTCTTTTTAAACAGTAACCAACTACAACCAATGTATAGATGATGTAACGTGGGGTCAAAAATGAACAACTTCCTTTTTCTTTCATTTTTATTTTAAACATTTCTGATATTATTCTTATTTTGTGTTAATGTTAATGTTATGTTTTCATTATCAGATCAATAGAAATTAATTAATTTACTACTTGTTTATTGTTTCTTTTTTGAATTTCTTACTAACAAAATTTTGTGCTATTATTTTTTTTTTCTCTTCGCTCTCTGTTTTCATACTCAGCCATACAAAATATAAAATAAGGTAACTATTATCATTTTTTAAATTTATATATATTTTTACAACCAATAGATACATCAAATAACAACAACTACAACAACTACAACAAACAACCAATATACTCACACGCATACTCACATTCCATCCTTATAATCACATCCATTTGCATTTGCTTTTTTTTAATTCTATTCTATTCTTTTCTGTTTTAATAATACCCATTATTTCCATTTCATATCATTTAATATTCTAATATTTTTTTTACAACAACCTAACAAACAAACAAATAATATATAAAATAAAATAGAAAATATGGCTAAACTTAAATTCAAAGATCCTTCTTCTAGATTAGGGATACAACAACCTAAAGCCAAACAAGTTACTGGTACTATTGTCATGATAGATGATGATATAGATAATGAAGATGAATCAACTATGAAAAAATCTACAACAGGTATAATATTAAATCCTCAACCTCATGATTCTCCAAATGATCCTTTAAATTGGCCAGTTTGGAAACGTGATTTATGTTTATTAATTATTGGTTTTCAAAGTTTTTTAGGTGGTGGTCAATCTCCTATATTGGCTGCTGGTATGAGTACTTTATCAAGTGAATTTGATCTTCCTTTAACTACTATATCTTATTTGGTTGGTGGTTTTATGTTAGCATTAGGTTGTGGTAGTGTTATTGCTAGTCCAACTGCTGTATTATATGGTAAACGTTTAGTTTATTTAGGTGGTATATTTGTATTTATGATGGGTGCTATTTGGGGTGGTGCATCAAGTAATTTTGGTAATTTAATGGGTGCTAGAGTTTTAACTGGTTTTGGAGCTTCACCAACTGAATGTTTACCAAGTTCAACAATTGCTGAAATTTATTTTGCTCATGAAAGAGCTTATAGAGTTGGTTTATATACTATGTTAATGTTGGGTGGTAAAAATATTATACCATTATTATCAGGTTTAGTATTTCAAGGTTTAAATAGACATTGGTTATTTTGGATTCTTTCAATGTTTTTAGGTTTAACTTTAGTATTAACATTTTTATTTGTTCCTGATACATTTTGGGATAGAAATCCAATTCCTTCAAAAAGATCATTAGAAGAAACAAAAGCTGCTCAAAGTGTTGCAACTTATCATCCACCAAATCAAAGACCAAATGCATTTGCTTTACATAGACCTTCTCAAATGGATGTTTTAGATATCCATAGTTTATCATCATCAGAAATTGAAAATGATAATACTGATAAGAAAGATGAACAAAATCAAAATCAACAACAACAACAACAACAACAACCAATTGTAATAACTGAACCTAATGAAACTTTAAATGCTCAACCTCATTCCAAAAAAACATTTTGTGAAGATATTAAAGTTTATCATGGTAGATATACTAAAGATAGTTGGTGGATGGTTGCATTAAGACCATTTGTATTATATATTTATCCTCATGTTTTATTTGGATCATTTACTTATGCATTTGCAGTTGTTTGGTTAATTGTTATATCAGAAACTATTTCAGAAATTTTTAGACATCCACCTTATGGATATGATCAACAAACAGTTGGTTTATTTTATATTTCACCATTTGTTGGAGGTATATTAGGTTCATTATCATGTGGTATTATATCTGATAGGGTTTGTAGATATCTTGTCAAAAAAAATAAAGGGGTTTATGAACCAGAATTTAGATTAATCATGATTATACCATCAACATTTTTTATTTCAATTGGATTAATGGGTTATGGTTGGGCATCACAAGTTCATGATCCATGGATTGCACCTGTAATATTTTTTGGATCATTATCATTTGGAAGTTCAATGGCTTCAACTACAGCAATTACCTTTGTAGTTGATTCTTATAAAATGTTTGCTGCTGAATCATTAGTATCATTTAATTTTTTAAAGAATCTGCTTGGTTTTTGTTTTTCATTATTTAATAATAAATATGCCGATAGACAAGGTTATCGTACATCTTTTGTTACTTATGGATGTATACAAATATTTGTTAGTTTATGGGCTATTTTGTTGTATATATATGGTAAAAAACTAAGAAGTTGGACTGATGAAAAAGAATTTATGAAGAGTTTGTATCATGAAGATAATGTTCCACCAAGTATGGCTTCTAGAAACACCAAATTAGATGAAGATGATGATTATGATAATGATAATGGTTACGATAGTACTATAACTAATATTAATACAAATAATAAAAATCAAGTAGAAGAGAGTTAGATTACAAATAGATATTTATAGATATTTGTATGTATAAATATATATAGTAATTTAAAAAACAAACTCCTTGAAATTTCTTTATTAAATCCGAGCTTCATTTTTTTATTGCCCTGCGCAAATAGAAAAAAAAAATCAAGACAAAGAAGAAGTACATACACAACAAACAACAATAACAATCAATAAACACCAAAAAAAACACAACAAAAAAAGTTGACATCTTTCTTACTCAAACCGCCCAACTTCAATCATATTAAAAGCAAAGAAACCAATATTCTAATTAATAATAATTAAACAAAAGTTGAAATAAAAATGGATAAGAATCTACTACAACCAGAGGAAGATAGAGACAGTATAGATACGATCAACCACGCGGAAAGAATAATAAAGAAAAGAAATAGACCAAGTTTAGTTTGTTTCCCATGTAGAAAGAAGAAAATTAAATGTGATAAAATGAAACCATGTTCTAATTGTACTAAAAATGAAATAATGAGTCAATGTGTTTATGATGAAAGAGTCCTCAACAAATCTTCTAAATCTTCAAATAAACGAAGGAAAAATGATACTAATGAACTGGATGATTCAAAAAATGACAAGATTAATCATAGAGATAATAATAATAATAATATTAATAATACTAAAAAAATAGAAGAACCCGAGGTTAAAAGAGATGTCTGTGTATTAATTCAAAAATCAGAATTAGAACAATTACAAGCTACTGTCAAAAAATATGAATCACAATTAGCTGAACTTGGCGTAGGACATAAAAATGGTAATCATCATATTTCTTCAAATAATAGTAGTATAAGTTCTTCTCCAGTTACATCCTTGGATGATAATAGATATGATAGTGACGATGATATAGTTTATAATAAATCAGCAAATACTTATAGGAATGTTATATTTTCATATCATGATGAAAAAAGACCTGGTTTTATACCCGTGGAAAATGTTACTAGTGATAGATATTTAACTTTTGATAATAGTTTATCAGTAACAAGTACTATTCATATATCTGAAATACCTAAAAAAGAAAAATTTCATGCTGGTATTAATCCATATAATAATCCAAATGATTCAATTGATTTTTATTCAAAAAATAGAGTTGAAAAAGTTTTTGAAAATGGTGGTAAAGGGTATTTTCCATTATCATGGAATTATGCATTAAGAAGTAGTACAACATTAGTTGCATTAAAAAATTTTGCAAATAAACAAAAAAATGATGATAAAAGAAAAGGTAGTATTGGTGTAATTTGTGATCCTTTAAGAAAATTAATGACACCAGCTGATGAAAAAATTAAACATACATTAAATTTAGATGATAGTATGCAAAAAACTTTTGAACAAAAAGTTGAAGATATTGAAGAAGATAAATTAATTAAAAAACATGAACAAGAAGATTTAAAAAATTCTGAAAAATTTAAAAAGGGTAAAAATAATTCTAATAAAAATAATAAAATTAATACTACCAATCATGTAAATAATGTTACTACTTTTTCACTTGGTTTAAGTATATTAGCAGGTCCAAAAGATAGAGATATAAATTTAATTGAAAAAATTAAATCTGTTATGCCATCACGGAAAGTTGTATGGTTATTATTTAGACGTTTTATTAATTTATTATATTCATTTATGCCATATATTATAGAAGATGATTTTAGAAAACAAATTGAACGTATAATTGGACCAGAAAATTTTAATGATGAAAAACCTGGAGTTGTTAAACTTGAAAGTAGATTAGATTTTGCTCATATTGGAATATTATTTGTTATATTAAGATTATCATATTTATCTTTATTTCATAATAAAGCATCTCATAATGAAAATATATTAAATGGTACAAATTTAACTGATGAACAAAAAGAAAAAAAATATTTATTATTAAATCCAATTAATATTCATACAATTGAAGTTGCTCAAGCTTGTTTATTACATTTACAAAAAATTGGTAAAGTTAAATTTCCAATATTACAATGTGCAGTATTTTTAAGAACTTATAAATTATATGGACCAGAAGAAGGTGATGGAATAGATGGAGGAGATTCGTTAATTCATATAACCAAACTTGTTTCTATGGCATATTTATTAGGTTTAAATCGAGATCCTGATAATGTAGCTAGTCTTGATGATGAAAGATTAAAAAATTTATATCGAAAAATTTGGTATTATATTTTAATGTTGGAATATACTCAAGCATATATATATGGATATCCAATGTTAATCAAATCGGATAGTTATGATACTAAAAGACCCTTTTTTAATGAAAATAATTCTGGATTAAGAAATGTTGAAAATGAAAAGGCAACTCATTCATTATTTGCATTTGGTACAGCATTAATTAGAGGTCCTGTTAATGATTTAATTAATTTATATTCTAATGTAACTGGTGGGAAAGTTAAAATAATGGATATAACTAATCATTTAAATTTATTAGAACTTGGAGTAATTAAATTACTTGGAAGAATTCGTGATTATATTTATCCTTTAGAAGAAACTGATCCTTCTTATCATAGTAATAAAATTATGAAATTAATTATATTGTTAAGAATGCAATGTTTTATGTTGACAAATTATTGTTATTTATTTAATTATTATGAATCAAGAAATTCAAAATTATGTTTCTTTTATCTTAAAAAAATTTTGGCATTATCAATTGATGAAATTTTACCATATGTATTTCCATTAATTACAAGAAGTCAAGAATTATTTGGTGAAGGTGCTGATTTATGTATAAATCCTCAATTAATGCAAATATTATTTAGAATTAGTGATATTGCATTAATTACAATGCTGAGAAGTAATTTTTCATTATATAAAATGGCAAGTGATCCTGATCATTTATTTAAATTAAGAAATGACGAAACATACAAAGCATTTTTTCATTCAACTGATCGATTTATAATGGGAATGGAAAAATCTTTTAGAATTTGTTTAACAGCTAATGCAATATTAAGTACAAGATATTATTTTGCTTGGGGAATAGTTAAATCTCAAAATTATTATTTAAAATTAGTTACATTACCATCATTTTATAAAGAAAATGCTAGTTTTGGATTACAATTTCAAAAACCAAATTTTGAACAAATATCTGAATTAGCTACAAATGTAAATGAAAGTTTAGATCGATTACAAATAATTGTTCAAAATAATTGTCTGGATGTAGATATACCATCATTATTCAAGAAAAATGAAAATCCAATTGCAAAAACACAGGTTAAACATGAAGAACCAAAACCTACAATTGTAACCACACCTACTTCAAATTCTACTAGCAACGTCGCTGCTAATAAGAATATATCTTCATTTCAACAAGCATCAACAGCAAGTCCAGCATCTAGTGTTGGATCTGCATCTAATGGATTATATTTTACTGGATTTGAGGATTTAACTTTTGATAATAGTGCAGAAATTGATTCTATTTGGTTACAAATGTTGAATCTGAAAATTGATTATCAAAATAATGGATTAAATCAATCAGGTATCCCTAACAATTTTGCCAATTTCGTTAATAATTCAGACTTTAATACTAATAACAATTATAATAATAATAATAATAGGTATAATGCTAATAATGTTTATGGATTTCCAAGTGGATCTTCAAACCAACAAAATGTTTATAATGAATCAACTGCTCAAAATGTAAATCAAAATGTAAATCAAAATTTGGGCAATAATAATAATAATAATAATAACAATAATACTAATAATCATAATAATACATACAATGCTGGTACTACAAATTTTCCAAATGGTCCACCAACACATCCATTTGTAAATTATGCTGAACTTTTTGAAGATTTACCATTAGATAATTTTTTCAATAATTAATAGTGACTTTAATGTAAGTTTATTTATATATATATATTTTAATATGAAATTTTATGAACTAGCGAACTTTTTTTTTTCTGTTGGTATTTGGATATACCGGAGTTAACTCCGGAGCCGAGAGGGTTTTTTATCCCCTGTTCTAATTTTTTTCCGTTAAAATCCTTGCACCATTTTTTATTAATTTTTTTTTATATCGATATATTTTTTTTTTTTTTTTTTCACAATTTAAAAAAATTAGTTGATAATTTCAATTATATAAAATTTTTTAATAGATTTAATCATTAATTAATTAAATAATAGATTTAAATCAATAATGTCCGATATAACTGCTTCATCAACAAATTTACAACAACAACAACAACAACAACAACAAGGACCGAATCAACAACAACATCAACCAAGAAAAAGAAAAAGACCGAGTTTAGTATGTACTAATTGTAAACGAAAAAAAATCAAATGTGATCGACAATTACCTTGTTCAAATTGTATTAAATCAAAATGTGCAAAAAATTGTCAATATGATGATGGATTAGCTAGTCTTATTGGGGATAATAATAATCATAATAATGAAGGTAATAATACTGTATCAATTTTTAATAATAATTCCAATAATAATATTAGTCCGGATGATCAAAAAAATTTACCTTATGAATCAAGTGCTAAAAATCCAATTAAATTTAATGATTCAAATAAAAAATCTAAACCAAATACTGATCATGTAACTGTTTCTTTAAGTGAATTAAATATGTTAAAACAACGATTACAAAATATAGAGTCAAGTTTGAATCATAATAATAAAACTAATGGTAATAATTTGAATATTAATGATAATACTAAAGGTAAAAATAATAATAATAATAATTATAGTAATAAAATTAGTGGGTTTCAATATTCTAATACTGCTGGAGTATTACCACCTATTATATCACCATGGAGTCCAGCATCTCAAAATCATCCAACACCACTGGGACTTAATAAATTATCCACATCACATAATTTATCCAATACTAGAGAACAACAATCATCTATTTCTTCATCAGTTTCATCAATTAAACTACCACCGATACATTTCAATCAAGATGGTAATTCTTCATATAATACTAGTGAATATGATACTTCACCTTTAACAACCAATACTAGTAAATCAAGTAGTAGTAATAATAGTAATGTTAATCATACCATTGATGAAAATCGAGATATGATTGGATATAATCCATATTTAAATGATGAAGAAACTATAAATTTTTATGAAGGTTATTCATCAATATATGTAAAAGGTTTTAGAAGAATAAATTATGGTCCATTAGCTTGGAGTTCATTAATGAGAAGAGATTTTGCATTAAGTTTATTATGGAAATATATTGGTAAAATAAAACAACAATCAGGTAATCCTGGTCGTAATATTGCATTAAATGAAGCACATGAAATTACTCAAGAAAATACTTGTTTAGCTACAACTAATATACCCAATGAAGAATCAGAATTAAATTTTCAAAAAAAAGTTTTAGAAACTGAAGGTTATAATGATGTATTACCATATAATTTAATAAAAGAAAAAGCAAAAATGAAAAAAAAATTAAATCAAGATACTTTACCTTTAGGTTTAACATTATTTGAAGGAACTTTTGGTTTAGAATTACAATTAATTAATAGAATTCATCAATTATTACCAAAACAAAAAATTATTTGGAAACTTATTCAACGATTTTTTGATTATTTATATCCTTTTATGCCATTTTTAGATGAAGTAGAATTTAGAATTTCTGTATCAAAAATTGTTGGACCAATTGGTTTTGCTGATGAAAAAATTAAAGAAATTAAAATTGAAAAAAGATTAGATTTAGCTATTATTGGTACTTTAGTAATTATAATAAGATTAGCTTATTTATCATTATTTGTAAATAAAACTTCAGTTAATGAAGAAAGATTAAATAGTGAAGATCCATCATCAGAAGCTCAAGATATAAAATATTTATTACAAAATCCAATTAGTATTGATCTTGTAAATATTGCAAGATGTTGTTTTTTCCAATTTGATATTTTAAAAAGTACTTCATTTGCTGTATTACAATTGGGATTTTATATGCAATTATATCATATTTTTGCACCTGAAGATGGTGATGATGGTGATGGTGCTGATACTCATGTATTAAAATCATTAGTTACTCAAATGGCTTATTCATTAGGTTTAAATAGAGATCCAGATACATTTCAAGATGTAATAGTTGATAAGAAAAAAAATCATTTAAGTAGAAAAATTTGGAATTTTTTAATTTTAGGTGATATTCATAATGCTTATGCATTTGGTACACCTAGAATGATTGATGATGATTCTTATGATACAAAAATTCCATTTTATGAAGCAGGTAATGAAAATTTAATTGATATATCATTAGATAGATTTGTAACTGCATGTTATCCAACTCAAGTATCACTTTATGAATCAGTTGGAAAAATTTTAAAACTTGTACTTAGTGTTAAAGGTAAAACTAAATTAAAAGAATTATGTACTTTATTATCAAATTTTGAATTACTTATGGCTGAAAAATTTGGTTCTTTAAAAGAATGTTTAAAAAAAGGATCTGATAATAATACTCATATTTTTGCAAAAAATTATCCTGCTAAATTTTATATATCATTAAAATCATTTTTTGTATCAGTTTATTATCATATTTATTTATATTATGAAAATAAAGATACTGAATTGGCATTTTTTTATTTAAAAAAAATTATTAAAATTGCTGCAACAGATATTATGCCTCATTATTTTGATTTATTAGGTAATTCAGAAATTATTTGTGATATGATTATAAATCCAAAATTACAACAAATTATACTTAAATTAAATCAAATTTATTTTGCAATGGCAGTTAGAGTTAATTTTATGATTTATGAAATGAGAACTTCAAAAGATCATGAAAAAAATTGTCAAGAAGATTCATTTTATTTTGCATATTATAAAGAATTATGTGAATTTTCTTCAAGTTTAATTGGATGTATTGAAGTTTCTATAGCTGCAGTTTCTAAATTAAGTACAAGATATTATTATGCATGGAAAATTACAAAAGGTCATACATATATATTGAAAACTTTAAATAGTTTAGAATTTTATAAACAAGAATATAATCCTATTAATGCTAAAAAACTTAGATTACCAGAATTTACTGTGAAACAATTTGAAGAATTAGTTGTAATGTGTGAAGGTACATTAAAAAAATTGGGTAAAGTATGTTCATTAGATAATGAATTTTATAATGAAACAAATTATAAACAATTTAAACCAACTAATAAATCAACAATGTCTACAACTGATACCCTTTCAACTCCTGGAACTGATGTTTCTATAGATGCTAAGAAAACTACTAATGATTTTGGTTTAGATTTAGTTAATAATGAAGAAATTGATAAATTATGGTTTCAAATGTTAACAATGAAGAATGATCAACAACAATCTCAACAACAAGGACAAGTACCACCACAACAATCAGTTGGAACTCCTTTACAAACAGATCAATTACAACAACAATTACAATCAGAAAAACCTCAAACTCCATTAGCATCTAATCAACAAAATTATCCTGGTGTTGGATCAAGAAGATCAAGTTTATATCCTTTTGGTACACCATTTGATAATAGTAATATTCCATTCACACCAAATTTCGGTATGGGTAATTTTCAAAATGGATTTGAAATGGATGATGGATCAAGTTTAGATTTTTTTACAGATTTACCATTTGATCAAATTTTTAATAATTTAAATTAGAATAATTTTTATGAATAATTTTTTTTTTTTTAGTTTGAAGGAGTGGTTGCAAAAAAAAAAAAAAAAAAAACAGAAAAACGAGCAAGCCTTATTTCGTACCAAAAACAGACAGTCAACTTTAGTCGAACTAAATTTTTATTTTTCTTGATATAAAGCGAAATTGGTTGGTATATAGTATACATAAATATTTAATACAAACAAGTACATCTGCTAAAAAAAAAATCAAATTAAATTAACCAGTAACAAAAAAAAAAAGAAATGTAACGGCTACGGGTAATATCTCTAAGGGTAAAAAAAATGAAAAAAAAAAAATAATATCAAAAACGGATCCTTCAATCTTCGTATGTAAAGGATAAAGAAGGGTTTAATTTAATTTGATGGTCATTGCATAGCCTGTAAATATACATCAGATATTACTTTAACACCGTATTAGATCCGATTTCTTAATATTAAAAAGACTTTGTTGTTTTGTTACAAACTTTTTCTTTTTCGGGTACAACAAACAAACAAAGGGAAAAAAAAAGCAAGACTACCGAATCAATTATAACCTTATTTGACGAGTCCTGTTTAATTGCTCTCCAATGATGGTCAAGTCTAGATGTTTTAGATTTATAAATTATCTTAAATTTAAATTGGTTATTTTAGTTTGGTTTGATGAATAATATTACTAAAATAAATAACTCAAGTAGAGATTAGTTAGCTCATTTAGTTCTAGATTGGTATTGATATTTGTTACGGAAATTATAACGAATTTGGACAGGTTTTCTTTATTCCCGTGAAATGAAATTCCAGTTACATATTTCTTTTTTTTGGGTCAATTTTGTAATTATTTTTTTATTTCTAATTTTGCAAATCTGAAAAAACAAAATTTCTATTTTAATTTTATGCTTTTTTTGCTTTTTGCTTTTATTCGATTTCTTATTTTTATTGTTTCTTTTTAATCGATTAAGAAATGAATGATGATTATGATGATGATGATATGTTGAAAGAACAATTAAAAATAACTCAAATATCTTTCAAATCATCTTGTTCTGGATTGGTTTAATAGGAAATCGAGAGGTCAATTATTGTAATCTATAAAAATAAAATCAGACTAAAAATTTTAAACCCATTTACATAAATTTTTCAATATTGCATAGATTAAAAATTTAATTATTAGATCATCTTGAATTAATTAGGTAGGTAGATATAGAATAATATAGCGGATACCTCCAACTTATATTTCTCTGCTTTAATAATTAATAATTATTAAGTTTAGATATGTATATTGTTACATCATTTAACAATTATTTATAAACGTTAAATCCTTTCACAAGATCTCATAAATCCTTTTTTAGGTTATAAAATTTTATTTAGAAATAATTAATTTTGAATGATTTTCTGTTTTTTCTTTTTGTTTCTTTTTGTTGCCTTTTTCATTCGATTTAAAATCGTTTTTTATATTACAAGTTAGGTTTTAATATTCGTAAGCTTAATTTATATTTGTATATATATATATATATCTAGGTAATTTTTTTTTCTTTTTTTTTTTTGCTTCCTTATTTTTTTTTTTTCATATCAAACCCCAGAATTTGTCAAATTATCAATTAAATGTTCATTATATAATATAATCATTCCTATCCTATCATATACTATCCTATCCAAAGACTTAATACTTTCCTAATAATTACACTATATTTTTTTTTATATATTTTTTTGGTTTGATATTTTGATTTATTTTGATTTTATATCTATCTATAATATTATCAAGAAAAAATGGCAGCACTTGAATATCCCTCAAATTCAAGTCCAAATTCAACAACCAATTCAAACTCCAGTACGAGTCCCAATTCTAATAGTTTGAATTCCGATTCAACTTCAACTTCAACATCAAATTATGGTTCAAATTCAAATTCTAGTACTACAAGAAAAAGAAATAAACCAACTTTAGTTTGTATCAATTGTAAAAAGAAAAAAATTAAATGTGATAGAAAAGTTCCATGTTCATCATGTGTAAAAATGAATATTGGTTATACATGTAGTTATGAAACTAAATTGAAACCAATATCTGCTGTTACAAAACCAAATCATAAAAAAGGTTTGACTTCAAATTCAAAAAAAATGATAAAAACATTACCTGAAGAACAAATAATTGATATCGATATTAATATACCCAAATCAAATGAAAATGGGTCTCATAATGAAGATAGTAATGATGATGATGAAAATGATGAAGATATGAATCCTATTCAAGAAGAATTAAATTTTCTACGAAGTAGATTTATTGAATTACAATCATTATTAAATAATAATAAAAAATCAAAAAAGACAATTACAACATCATCAAAAAAGAATATTAGGAATCAACCAATTGAATTTCCTAAGAGTTCAATATCTCCAAATCCAATAGTTAGTGATTATGATAAAATTAATTTTTATGATGATTATTGTCCTTTACAAATTAAAGGTAATATAAGAAGAGTTAATTTTGGTCCATTATCATGGGTTGCATTTGTTAAAAAAGATCCTGCTTTATCTTTAGTTTGGAAATCTTTTTGTAATAAAGGTTATATATGTTTAGTTAATAATAGAGTACCAAATTTATCACCAGAAAATGTTGCAATTTTAAATACAAGCAAAAATGAAGAAGAAGAAAGTTATGTTAATAGAAATATGGATAGAGTTTTTAGAAAAAGATATTTAGAATTTGAAGGTTATGATGAAGTAGTACCTTATAAATCATTAGCTAAAATTGAAAAGGAAAAACAAATACAACTACTACCATTACCTAAAATACTGCAACAATCAAGTAATCAACAACAACAACAACAACAACAACAAAATCTTAATAATCGAAAAAAATTAACTTTTACTGATATGAGTTTAGCTAAAACATTATTTGATGGAAGAATAAATCCAGAATTACAATTGATTGAAAAAATTAAAAAAATTTTACCAAAAAGAAAAGTATTTTGGTCATTAATAGATCGTTTTTTTATAATATTATATCCTTTTTATCCATTTTTAGATGAAGAAACATTTAAAAAAGATCTATACAAAATATTTGGACCATTGAATTATGATGATGTACCATTTGATAAAGTAAAAATTGAAAAAAAGATAGATTTAGCAAATACAGCTATATGTTTAATATTATTAAGAATGACTTATTTATCATTATTTTCTAATAGAGATTGTGTTAATGCAAAAGTTAATGAATTAAAACATGATAGTATAGAAAAATATTTAATTCAAAATAGAATTAATTTATCATGTATTGAAGTTGCAAATTCTTGTATTCAATGTTTCCAATTTACTAAAAAATCAAATTTAACAGTTTTTCAAGCTGTATTATTCATGAGAGTTTATAGAAATTGTGCACCTGAAGAAGGTGATGGTATTGATGGAGGTGATGCACAAGTTGCAACAGCATTATTAATTCAAATGGCTTATTCATTAGGATTAAATAGAGAACCTGATAAATTTGATGTTTGTAATGATGAAAAAATTAATCATTTAGGTAGAAAACTTTGGAATTATTTAATGAGATCAGATCTTACTTTAAGTTATACATTAGGTACTCCAAATAGTATAAATCCAAAACATTTTGATGTTAAACCACCATTTGTTACTGTTGAAAATAGTAATATTGAAGATATTGAAATGGAAACTGCAATTAATGAAACTTTTATATATTTAGGTACAAAATTAGCTACTATGAAAAAATTAATTGATTATGTATTAGATATAAATTCTGGTCTGAATATGAATATGTTAACTAAAGAATTACATGATTTTGAAATTTTATTACATGATTTTTTTAATGTTGTTGGAAATCCAAATTCTGAAAGTTCAATAAATTCAACAAGACCTGATATAGTATATTATTATCAAGTTGTTAAAATTAGAATTTTTATGTCATGTAAAACTGCAATAACTTCATTTTATTATCATATTTATTTACATTATGAAAAATTATTTGATAATGAATTATCATTTTTTTATCTTTGTAAATTATATTATATAATAGCAAAAGATATAGTTACAAGTTTAGCTGAAATCATTTATGGTAAATTTAGTTCAATGGGATTAGTTTTAAATCCAAATACTGAATTGGCATTACATAAAGTTAATCAAATTAATATGTCATGTTTAGTTAGAGTTAATTTTAATATTAGAAGTATGGAACTGAAAAAAGATCATGATAATAAATTATCTAAAGATGAAGCATATAAAGAACATTATTTAAAATTAAAAAGTATTTCTAATAATTTAAGAAGAACTTGTGATTTATTGGGAGTAATGATGGAAAGAATGGGATCAAGATATTATTATGCTTGGAGAGTTGGAAAAGCTCATGCTGGTTTAACTGAAGTATTATCAGAACCTGATTTATATGAAAAACAAAGTAGTAATTTAAAAAAAATTAGAGCATTTCAATTTACTCCTAAACAATTAGATGAATTAGAAGTATTAATTCATTCATTAGGTAAAACTGCTGAAAAATTGGTTTATTATGAAGATTCAGCAGATGAAGATATTACAAATATAAATAATAAATCAAAAACTGAACAATCAAAAAATGGTGAAAAAAAACCATTACTTAGTAATGAAACTTCTCCAAGTATGGTTACACCTTATTCATCAATTGGTTCACCAGTAGTTGAACCAAATAGATTTAATAATGAATATATTGATCAAATGTGGTTACTGATGGTTGCAATGAAATTTGATCCAAGTCAAAATTTAGATAATGAAAAATTTGATAATACAAATATAATTAATCAACCATATATGAATCAAAATAATAATGTACCTATACCTAATGGGAATTATGATTCACTGAATTTTCAACCTTCACCACTACCAAATTTACAACAATATCAACAACAACAGCAACAGCGACAACAACTGGGATCACCATTAGGAAATCCATATAATCAACAAAACTTACAACAACAACAACAATCACAACAACAACAATCACAACAACAACAATCACAACAACAACAACCACAACAACAATTACCACCAAATCAATATAATCAACAAAATTTACAACAACAAACTTATAATATGAGTAATTCAGATCAATTATATTTTGATTCTGAATTTGATGTAGTTGGTTTTTATAATTTACATCAATTTATGTAACTATTTTAGATATTTATTTATTTATTTATTTTTCTTTTTTTAATTCTTTTAATATACTAATATATAATATTTATTTAATAATAATTTCATCTAATGAAAATTTTTAGCTTAATAATGAAATAACTTGATATTTTTCAAATTTAAATAGATATTATTCGTATTATACAATACATTAGAGATGAATTTTGGTTACCGCATTTCTTTCAGATTTTTTTGCAACCGAGCCTTGCCAAAAACAAGAAACCAAAAAAATAATATATAAGATTTATCTTGTTATATGTTTTTTTTTTTGTAGATAATGAAAATAGTATAGCAGCATTACGAAAAATATTACTGCAAAAAAAAAAGTAGTATACCGGCATTACAATAAATATTACTGCAAAAAAAAAAACTAGTATACCAGCATTACAATAAATATTACTGCAAAAAAAAAAAACTAGTATACCAGCATTACAATAATTATTAAAAATACAAATGAAAAACAATACTATAAATACACTTTTCTTTCCCAAATTTTTTCATTTTTTTTTTTACAACTTTTTCTTTTCAATAATTACAAATTTCCTTGAAAAATTTAAGATTCAATTTAATTTAAATACTTCATTATAATTACTCAGATTATTTCATTTTCAATTAAAAACATTTAATTTTATATATATACATCTATTTTACTTTATTTTTTTTTTTTTTTTTTTTTTTTTTATTATCAATTCATCATCAGTAGCACCTATTACAGGTCATAAATAATATTTATTAATTTTTATATTTTTAATTATTTCA
>JAKTXL010000134.1:0-38507 GCA_030582535.1 Insectozyma bohioensis | reverse complement strand
AACCACTATCTAAAATGAAACTACTAAATTCTTCAAAATTTTTTAAAAGATTTATATCAATAAATACAAGACCTACCCGAATTTTTAAAGCAGGTCAACCATTATATGAAACAAGACCTCATATAATTCCAACACCAGGAAATTTAACACCAGGTATATCAGCACTTGAATATTATGAAAGAAGATTAAAATTAGCTTCAAAATTACCAAATAAATCATTAGCTATAATATTTGGTAATAATATTCAATATAGTTCCGGTAGTGTATTTTATGATTTTCAACAAGATAATGATTTATATTATTTAACAGGATGGTTAGAACCAAATTCAATTATTATAATTGAAAAATTTGAAACTTCTGGAAATGATGATGATATTAATTTACATATGTTAATACCTTCAAAAAATCCAAAACATGAATTATGGGAAGGTGAAAAATCTGGTTTAGAAGGTGCTTATGAATTTTTTAATGCTGATTTTGTTGAAGATATAAATAAAGCTCCAAAATATTTAAAAAATTTAATTGATAAACATGAAAATATATTTTGGGATAAAAAATTTAACGTTCAATCTCAATCTCAAAAACTGTGGTTTAATAATTTTTCAATTGAAAAAGATAATTTAAATTCAATTATAATTAATTCAAATAAAAAATTAAATTCATTATCATCAATTATAGCAAAATTAAGATCAATTAAATCATCATCAGAAATTAAAATTATGCATGCTGCTAATCAAATATCAAGTCGTGCAATAAATAAAGCTATGGGGAAAGTAAGTTCAAGATATCCTTTATTAACTGAAAAAACATTGGCAAAATATTTAGAATATCAATTTATAAAAGGTGGTTGTGATAAACAAGCTTATATACCTGTTGTAGCAAGTGGATTAAATGCTTTAACTATTCATTATACAAGAAATGATGATTTATTATATAAAGATGAATTAGTATTTATTGATGCTGGTGGGAAATTAGGTGGTTATTGTTCAGATATTTCAAGAACTTGGCCAAATAGTTCAAAAGGTTTTAATGATTCACAAAAAGATTTATATGAAGTTGTATTAAATACAAATAAAAAATGTATTGAATTATGTGATGAATCTTTAAATTATTCAATTAATGATATTCATGAATTTTCAATAAATTCATTATATCAAGATTTAAAAAATTTAATTGGTTTTAGTGGTGTTACAAAATCTGAAATTTCAAGAATTCTTTATCCTCATTATATTGGTCATCATTTAGGTTTAGATTTACATGATGTACCTCAATTATCAAGATATGATAAATTAATTGAAGGTAATGTTATAACTATTGAACCTGGTTTATATATTCCAATTGATGATAAATGGCCAAAACATTTTCAAGGTATTGGTATTAGAATTGAAGATGATATAGTAGTTGGTAAAACTAATGATGAAATTATAAATTTAACAAGTGGTTGTGTTAAAGAAATTAATGATATTGAATCATTAATTAGAAATGGAGTTACAACACCTGGTATTAATGATGAATTAGTAGAATTAGATATTTAAGAAAATATTTTTTTTTTTTGTATGTATAAGAACTATTTACAGTATATAGAGAAATGGATCGAATATATAAATTCTTTTTATTTTTATTTTTATTTTTAACGACCAATATTTAATAATAATGAATTAGCAGCTGATGAAGAATCACCATTATTTGATTGACCATTTGGTAAATAAGTAATATTTGGAGAATTAGATAAAGTTTGAGCAATATCTTTAGAAGCTTCTAATCTTCTAATCATTAATAAACCATCACCAGCTTTAGCTAAAGCTTTAGAAACAACATCAGCACTTTCAGCTTCACCTTCAGCTCTTATAATTGAAGCTTTCTTTTCTTGTTCAGCTTTTTCAACTAAAAATTTAGATCTTTCAGCATCTTGTTGAGCAATTTGTTTTTGTTCAACAGCTTTTGTAAATTCTTTACCAAATGTCATATGAGTTATTGAAACATCTTCTAATTCAATATTAAATTCATTTGCTCTTCTTGATAATTCTTGTCTAATTCTTGCTGATACAACTTCTCTTTGAGTAATTAATTCAGCTGCATCAAATTGTGCTACAATAGATTTTAAAATTTCATTACCTATAGCTGGTAAAACTCTTTCATCATAATCTAAACCTAAAGTTTGATATATAGTTGGTAATTTTGAAACTTCTGGTCTTGTTAAAACTCTTAAAGTTAATGAAACATTTTGTAAATCTTTTGATCCTGTAGTTGTTGCAATTACTTTTGGTTTAATTCTAACATCAAATACAATTGCTTTTTGTAACCAAGGTATTAAAAAATGAGTACCTTCTCCAATGACTTGTTGTTCAACCCCTTTTAAACGATCAAATATAATAGCTCTTTTACCACCTGGAACATCATAAATTGATGATTGAGCTAATGCAAAACCTACACCTACTGGCAATGCAAGTTTTGAAATTATATCTACTATTCTTTGTGACATTTGATGATGTGAAAATAAATTAAAGAAAGGGTGGTGGTGGTTGATAGTTTCTAGATATTGAGGAGAAAAATCTTTCTTAATTGTTTGCCATTTAAATTTTTTGAAAAAAACAGAAGAAGTTTTTGTTGCTTTTTACACTACCACCTTTAAGAAAAAAATAGAATAAATTGCAAAAAATAAAAAAAAAAAAAAAAAATTATTATTATTAATTAAATTAATTCAAATTATTGTTGCAATTGATTTTAAATATATAGAATAATTGTAATTATAAAAGTAATATTAATTGATTTTATTTTATAAAGGAAAATTAAAAAGGAGTAGTAAGAATTTTTAATTACTACTAATGTGAATATGAATTTAAAGACCCTTTTTTTTATAGCAGTTTTATAACTATACAATTAAAATTGTTTTACATCAATGTCGTATTTGAACAATCATTTTATGAGACATTGAAAAAAAGACAATAGCATAAAAATGAAATGAAAATCAAACTTTGTAGGAAATTTCAAATTTTTCGCATTAAACTTTCAATATGTCACAAACTGAATTTGTTTCAAAATAGAACAAAAACCTAAATAGAAAAATAAGAAAGAAAGAGGACCAATCATAAAATAAAAAACAAAACTAAACTTAAGTTATGTTTAGTTATCTACGTGTTTCATAAAAGATTTCTGAATATTTGTTCAACTATATATTTTAAAATAGTTTAAAGAAAGTTTTAGTTTTAGTTTTAGGTCCGGTTTTTTTATTTCTCGGGCTGATAATATATTAGTAGTTTAGTTTCTAATTAGCCGTGCTATACTAAAATTTAAATTTCCTCTCTCCGCAACAAACAGGTACCACATCATATTTCTATTAATATTAATATAAATATAAATATATATATTGAATATATTACACATATTAAATTTCTATATTTAACTCTAATATACACAATTAACTTAAAATGATATACAAGTATAGATCAATCACATTTCTTTCTTATGGATGATCTTTAGTCTTCATTATACTTTTTTTTTTTTTTTAGTGATTTATTTATTTTTTCCTGTTTTGCAAAATTTCAAAAAATTAAAAATTATTAAAATTTCAAACAATGATAAATTCATGTTCTTAATTTTTTTTTATTATTTTTTGGATTAGCTTCTAAATATTATAGTTTTCTTTTATTGATCAATGAAATAAACTAATGCCCATGCAGCACCAGCAGCCACAGAACCAACGGCAACCATTTGTAAACCTTCAAGTATTTTTTTATGTCTACCACATTCATCACCCAATGATATAGAAGTTTTAATATAACCAAATAAAAATAAAGTAATTAACATAACTATAACAGATACTAATAAACCAGTTTGAACAGTATGAATAAAAAAATAAGGTAATAAAGGTACAAATCCACCCAAAAAATATGATAAACCAATAGTTAAAGCAGAAGTAAATTCTCTACCTTCAGCAGGTTCTTCTAAACCTTTACCAAATCTTATAACAAAATCAATTAAATTTTTTGGTTTTGAATCTAAATCTTTTAAAAATGATATAATAGTTGATTCACTTGCACCTAATTCAAACATAATTTCAGCAGCATCTTGATTAATTAATTCAGGTTTTTTAAAAAAATCCAATTTTTCTTTTTTAACTTGAGATTTATAATATTCAGATTCTGATTTAGCAGCTAAATAACCTCCTAAACCCATTGATATAGCACCAGAAACTAATTCAGCCATACCACCAGTAATAACCAATTTTGAATCACCTAATGAAGATAAACCAGCAGTTAAAGCAAATGGAACAGTTAAACCATCACTTAAACCAATTATAATATCAGACATAACTCTTGGATCAAATTTATTAAAAAATGCAGATATAGAATCAGATTCATCTTCTTCTTTATTATCAGTTGAAGAAGCAACAGAAGCAGCAGCATTTATTATAGCTTCTTCTCTTGCTATTTGAGCAGCTCTACTATTATTTGAATTTGAATCAGCATCACCATTTGTTGAACCATAAGGTATTTGATTATTATCTAATAATCTATTAACTCTTTCTAAATCTTCATCTGATTTATTTTTATGATTAACAAGTGATGAAATACCATTCTTTATAGCTACTAATGACATGATTATATTTAATTATTAATTATTATTATTATTAATTATTTAGGATTTGATGGGAAATAAAAATGGAATTTGTTGTGTTTTAATTAAATTATTTATTTAATTGCTGAGATGCTAAGAAAATGTCTTGTTATAAATATATAATTTTTTTTTGATACACTTTTTCTTATAATATTATTATTATTATTTTTTTAAGCCAAACAAAAAAAAATATATATAAAAATTTGATGATTTTTTAAATATTGTTGATGGGGATAGTAATAAATAAGTTTTTAATAATCTTTTCAATTCTATTAAAATGATGATAAAGTAGAAAGAAGAAAGAAAAGAAAGAAAGAAAGAAAGATCAAAATATGAAATTGAAAAAAAAAAGGCAAAAAAAAGGCAGGGAAGAGAAATCAATAATTTTATAATGTATTGTATTATGTATAATATAATATTATTATGTACTATATGTATTGTGGGTATATTTTTATATGTATGTATGTATTATTTTTTCTGTTGTTTATTTGTTTATAGTCTTCTTCTTAGAAATGAGAATGATGAGTTTATTGGGGTGTCTGAAAAATATGAAATATTTAGAATATAAACTTTTAAATTTTAAGATTTCAATTTTAATTTTAATTACAATCTTTTCTTTTCAAGTAGAGATTGATGTTGTAGTTGTAGTTGTAGTACTACTAGATTGATTTATTACAAATTAAGAAATTAGAAATCAGAGCAATGAAAAGATTATCGTTTAATTCTAGTTTCTAAAATGTATTACAAATTAATACACAATAATTATTTATAAGTAATAAAATTCTGGATGCGAAATACTCTCTTTACTATTTTACTATATGTCAATCCTAACTCTAAATTTCTGTTTTTTTACTCTTTTTTGCGGTGTGTTTTTAATATTGTTATTGTTATTGTTGCCCCCTTCCTCATTGCTAATAGAACAATACACAAAACTTTATAATTTCAATAGTACTTTGCACGTGACTAGAAGTAAGCATTATTTCCTTTGTTGTGATTGGCTGGATTTGCATTCTTCTACTTTTTATAATCAATGTAACATTAGATTTAACTTAACTTGTATCTTTACTTTCTGTATGGTCTTATATGTGAAATTTCATAATTTGTTGGTTGTTAATTCAACTATAAACTATAACTATAAACTATAACTATAACTATAACTATAACTATGGCTTCTTTCCATTTCTTTTATTTAATTTAACTTATTTAGAATTGATTATTACTTATTTTAGAGATTAAATATATTATATTATATTGATTATTATATTATACTGCAAAAAGACAAATTAAATTAAATTAAATTTAACTTATCTCTCTCTTTCTTTCTTATCAAACGTACTTTTTTTTAAACTATTTTTGTTTTTCATTTTAATGATTTAAGTAATTCTTTATCTATTTATATTTATATATATTTATATATATATAAGTTTTTTTTAAAAAACCTAAAAAAAACACACACACATAATAATACTATGGTTGTCTGACTTTTTTTAGGAACCAACCCTGATTCCTTTATATTACATAACTCTACAACTTATGCATCCTAAACAATATAAAAGATAAAACATTAATTGAATTGACATTAGATTCTATTGTAAATATTACTCATTAAGCATTTATTATTTTTATTATGCACATAAATATCAAAAATATTAAATCTATTAATTATATTATTCTATTTATTCTATTTATAAATTAATTATTTTACATTTAATTACATCTGGATCAATACCAGGTATACCTTTAGTAAAATCAAATATTGAAAAATTACCTTTTCTATCTAATGTAAAAACTTTCCCACCATCAGCACTAAATATAACAGAAGCAGATTCAGAAAATCTTTCAGCTGAAGCAATTTCACCTAATAAAACAATTATACGTTTTGAAAATTTTTGATTATGATGATGATGATTATTTCTTGAAATTGATTGATTATTATTAAAATTTGGTGTTGAAATTAAAAATAATTTTCCATCACGATCTAAAAATATTATACCATCACCTCTTGGTGATATAGCAACTTTATGAATTAATGAACCAATTTCTGAAAATTTCATTATAATATCTGATGATTTAATACTTATAAATTCTTCATCTTCATCATTTGATATAATTGATCTTGTACCACTATAATTATCTATACTATTATTTGTATGTGTTGAATCTATTGGTGGACCATCTAATCTAATTAACATTGGTGGTCTACTAGTTAATGAACATGATGTAATTAAAACTGTATTTGTAAAAATATTACCAAATTTTAAATCTGTTATACCTTCATTTGACATCATTAAATCATTTTCTATATCATTTTGATAATTTTTATCATCATAATAATTATTTTCATCATTATTATGATGATCTCTATTACGATTTGATTTATATGTAAAATCAGACCAAATTAATCTTGGTTTTCTATAATTATCATTAAAATCTTTATCACTTTTTAATTTAATTATAAAATATCTTGATTCCCATGATGTTGCAACAATTAAATGACTTGAAGTAGAATTAAAATTTATAATTTTAATTGGATCTCTATATGGTATTGTAATAGTTATTGGATCAACTGATTTTAAAATTTTTTCTTCTTGTTGTTGTTGTTGTTCATCATCATCATTGAAAATTAATCTATGTAATATAATAAATGGTTGTTCTTTTGATGATATTCTTTCTTTTGCTGTTATACCACATGCTATTAATGATTCATTTGGTGATATTGATATACATCTAATTGGAAAATTTGTTAAATATGTATAAATTGATTGACCCATTAAATAATTTTTATTATTTGAATTAATATTAAAAATTCTCATTATTCCTTTTGTACCCGATATAATTAAATAATTTTTAGTTAATTGACAATGAATTTGATCCCAATTAGATAATCTTTTTTTAAAATCATCATCATTATTATCACTTAATTTATTATTTGAATTATTTGAATTATTATTGTCAGAATCTGATGATTTATTAAAATCATTTCTTATAATAATTTCTTTATCATTATTATTCATTGTTAAATTATTTATAGATTCACCAAATTCTCCATTCAGTTTCCCACAACATATTAATTTAGGTTTTATAACAATTGAATTATTATTATTATTAGTAGTAGTAGTATTATTATTATTATCTTCATTAATTCCCATAGGTACTATATATTCATATAATTCCCATCTTTTTTCATTAATAATTACAAATTTAGTAATTTCTTTATTTAAATTAAAATCTAAATATGAATAAATTGAACTACTTATAGCTTTTTTAATTGTAGTACTTTGTTTAAAAGGTACAATTGATGAAAAATTTAATTTAATTTGTTGAGTTGGAAATATAGAAATTTTTCTATGAAATGGATAACATTTACTAAAATTATATTCTTTTTGTTCATTTACACTTTTTAATAAATTTTTTTCAAAATTATAATTATTATTATTATTATTATTATTAATTGTTAATGATTCAAATCCTGTTTGAGTTGATAAAAATTTATGATTTTTTGGTGATATTGAATTTGAATTCATTGATGTCGAAGAAGGATATGAATTTGGTATAATTATATCATTAAATTTATTCCCTTTATTAATATTTTCTTTATTATTATTATTATTATTATTACTATTATTTATATCTATTGGTTGAACTTTTGAATGATCTACAATACTTGATGATTTTATATCTTTTTTATCAAATTGTTCTTCTTTAGCAAATTTATAAAATAAACTTAATAAATCCATTGAATCACTACCAGTTCCACCAGTAGTTGTTGAATTTTGTTGTTGTTGTTGTTGAATATTTGAAGTAGATTCTTCCATAATTGAAGATTTTATACTTTTTTTAGATGATGATCTACGTCGTTTTTCATAAGGACTAACATTAGGATTATTATTATTACTATTATTATTTAATGATTGTATTATATTATATAAATCTCTTAATGGTTTAATTTCATTTAATATTGAAACATTTTTATTTTGACATATGGGACATATTAATGATAAACATTCTTCATTAAAATATTTTTCTGATATTAAACATCCACATGTTAATATTGATATATCTGATACTATTTTATTATTACTTGATGGTAATTTTAATAAATTTTCTAGATTTGTTGTAATTGATGATTTTTCCATCTATAAATTGATTTTGGTGATGTGTTGCAAATGTGTAAATCTGATTGTTTATATGCGGAGGGGTGAGTAATTTAATTTCTTCGTTACTTTTTTTTTTATATTTAATTTTTCATATCCTTTATATAAACAATCTGATTTTTTTCTCTCTTATCAACAGAAGAGAATTTACTAGATAACTAAAAAAACTTTAAAAATTATTCATAAAAGAAACTTGAAAATTAATTAAACTATATATTATTATTAAACCTATAAATTATTTTTAATAGTTAAAATTATTTTATTAATTTATTTATTTTTATTTTTCATCATCATCATCTCTTTCATTTAAATTAACACAATTTCCATTATATGTATCAATTTTTTTCTTATCAGAATCTTCATGAATAGTTTGAACTCTACTTGAACTAATTGGTCTTGGAGTTGAAGAACGACTATTTAAATTTGATAATGCATAATCTGGATGTGAATTAGATTCAGTTGGTACAATATTAGGAGATCCAGCTGGTGATGAAAAATTAATATTATTTGTATTATTATTATCTAAATCTCTAGCATCTTGTTGAATATTTAATAATGATGAAGAAATTGATCTATCATCAAGATGTAATAAACCTGGAGATGTAAGTACTGGTTGATTTAAAGTTAATGGTTGAATATTATCATGAAAAATTTCACGTTCATCATGATGATGATGATGATGATGATGTTCTTCTTCAAGATTATTATTAGTATTATTTAAATTACGATATTCTGCATCAGCTCCATATTCAAAAAATGAAAGTAATGCATTACAAAATCTACCAGAAGCCAGATAAATATTTTTAAAAAATCCTTTATTTTCATTACCAGGTTTTGGACTTGAAGAATTTGGATCATCAAAAGTTGGTTTTAAAATTAATGCTGATCTTGGTGTTAATTCTAATTCAACTAAAGTACTCGATTCTTGTTCTTCTGTATAAGTAATTCTTGGTAATATTGGTCTATGAAATGAATAACCTGTTGGACATGGATAAGCTGTAGTTGCAAATGCTGGCATATTTTTATTTGATGGAATAATTTCAATTTCTTCATCTAACCAATTTCTTACTGTTGATAATGTATCATTAATTTTAAATTCTTGTTTTATTGTACTACCATCAAATAATTTAATAGCTAAAGCACATTTTTTTTCAATTTGTGGTTGTGGTTGTTGTTCTTGATTTTTTTTTTCATCTGAAATAATTTCATTTGAATCTTCTATAGTTGATGATTCAATTAAATTTTCATGATCTAATTTTGATTTAATTTTTCTTTCTCTTTGATCTGCTTTAATTAAATCTCTTAATCTTTTCTTTTCTTTAACTTGTTCAATTTTTTGTTTTGCTAATTGATCTTGATATTTTTTAACTGATTTTTCATGTTCTGATAATATTGGTGTTGATGAATTTTCAGTAGAAGTTGTGGTATTTGTAGTGGTGGTAGTGGAATTATTTATATTATCGACTTCATTGTCATTATTATTATTATTATTATTATTATTATTATTAGTAGTATTTAGGTTTGTTAAATTGGTATCTGATTCAACTATATTTGGACTTGTATTAGATGATGATATATTTGTAGTTGTAGTAGATGTATTATTATTAGTGATTGATGATGATGAAGGTGGCGATGAAGATGTAAAAATATCTGAATTTAAATTACAAAGTTTAATAATTATATTTTGAAAATCTTTTAAAGTATTATCATTTGATATTATATATTCTAATTTTGATTGATTTATAATACAAAAACTTGGAATAATTAAATTTTTAAATAATTGATTAAAAAAATTATAATCAGTTGAATTATGAAATAATTTTAATAATATAAAATTTGATTTTAGTATATTAATTATTTGATCATTATCATCATTATTTAATATAAATTTATTTAATAATTCAATACTTTGATTTTGTTGTGGTTGTTGATTTGATGTTATATATACAAATAATGGTTTATTTTGTTGAATAGTTTGTTGTACTGCTTGTTGAACAGAAGTACTAAATAAATGATCTATATTCAAAGACATATCTATTTATTGAATGAATGAACAATATACTATAATATATTATAATATATCTATAATATTATATAAGTAGATGTATAGATTGTAATGATTAAAATGATGAAAAAGAAAGCAAAAAAAACTTTGAAACAGATTAAAAGAAATATTATATAATATGTATATAATTAAATATCATCTATATCCGATTTTTTATTTTTTTTTTTTAAACATTTTTTCTGGTGTTGTAAAGTCTTATTTTTTCTTTTCTTTTCTTTTCTTTTGCGATACTAACTAAATAACTAACTAACTAGCAGTTCCCCACCTCCCACTACTGCCATTGCCAGTGCCATTTCCGCATTAGCAACCAACTATTTTGTACCAACTGGTACCAAACAATACGAAACAATACAATACAGCAAACAAGGGTTGAAGGGTTACGGTTACCAAAGAAGGGAAGGCAAGAAGGGCGATAGAGGCTTGGACATATGGAACTAAAATTTATTTTATTTTATTTTATTTTGTTTTATTTTGTTTTATCTATTGTCATCTATTTTTATCACCACGTCTAAAACTAAATATATGCACAACTGTGATTTCTTTCTTTTCTTATGAAAATTAAAAACCATATAAAATTTGTTGGATTTTATTGTTATATCCTTTAATCACTTTATATGCATTTTCATTTGTTTTGAAAAAGCCATTATTATTCTATATTACAAACTTTGTTAAACGTTTAACAAAAAAAAATTTACCCGAGAAATCAACTTTAACTTCGGGCCCAAAACGAGCCTAGATTTGAAACGCGTCACGTGAAATATTTTCACTGTATATAATTTTTTTTGTCTTGTCGTATATAATTGTCATTTAGATTCGTTCTGTCAATTTTGCAGAAATATGTTTTTTTAGAACCAAAATCACCAACAAACAACCCTTTTGTTGAACATATTTTCAATTTATATACACTAAAAAATCAATTTAAATCGAAACAGGATTTGGTGATTTTTCTAATCATAATTTTGCGGCTCACTTTTTCAAAACCCCATTTTTTAAAATTGACTATTCGTAATTATCCTTTTTGCTGGTCACCTTTAGAGATTAGAGATCTAGGTCAACTAATATAATATTTGACTTGAATATAAATAAATATAATGATTCAATTGGTGATTTAAGAATGACAATATTAATTTAATGATCAATTTGATTATATTATTGGTGGAAATTATTAAAAAAAAAACGTATTATTTATTTTGTATATGATTTTTTTTGTAGATAATAAATATAGTAAAACAGCATTACCAAAAATATTACTGTAAAAAAAAAACTAGTATAGCAGCATTACGAAAAATATTACTGCAAAAAAAAAAAATAGTATACCAGCATTGCAATAAATATTACTGCAAAAAAAAAAACTAGTATACCAGCATTACAATAAATATTACTGCAAAAAAAAAAACTAGTATACCAGCATTACAACCAGCATTACAATAATTGTTAAAAATACAAATGGAAATAATACTATAAATACACTTTTCTTTCCCAAATTTTTTCATTTTTTTTTTTACAACTTTTTCTTTTCAATAATTACAAATTTCCTTGAAAAATTTAAGATTCAAATTAATTCAAATACTTCATTATAATTACTCAGATTATTTCATTTTCAATTAAAAACATTTAATTTTATATATATACATCTATTTTACTTTATTTATTTTATTTTTTTTTTTTTATTATCAATTCATCATCAATAGCATCAATTCCAGGTCATAAATAATATTTATTAATTTTCATATTTTTAATTATTTCATAAAGAGTATATTAGAATTTAAAAGTTTGATTAAAATTATTCTACAAAATATTATATTATACAAGAAATTAAAATTATATATTATAAATCATAAATTATAAATTATAAAACAAATTGAAATAAAAAAGAACTATGATATAAAAATAAATATAGTCTTTCTTAATTTATTTGCAATTGAAATAATCAAATTAAATCAAAAACAAATAAAAACCTTTTTCCAAAAATTCTTCCAAAGTATGGAAAGAAATAACTACTAATATTAATTTCCTTAAAATAATTATTCATTCAAATAGTTATTCATCATAATTACTCATTCATTTTCTTCGATAGACAAGTTTTTCCTTAGTTATTAATTTATATTTAAAAAATTATGTCTTTGATGACAAGCTTCTCCTTAGTTATTAATTTATATTTAAAAAATTATATAAATTGATTTCTTATACATTGGTAAAAAAAACAGTAATCACTAGAATTAACCGCCCAAATGTATTCCATATTCAATTTATATCCTTTTGAAATTAAAACTTTTTTGAAGATAACTGTCTCAAAGATAGTTAGTATATCCAAGTTCCTCTTCTTGTGATATATTGATATGTTTTGATCTGGAAATATATTCCTAAAAAAGCAGATGGATTAAAAAATGAATTTATTAAAAAGAAAAGAAAGAAAGAAAGAATTTTTTTTCTTTTTTAATCTTTGGATTTTTATATCATAATTTTTTTTTTTTTTTTTTGGCGCTCTCTGTTTTACTTAACCCCCTAAAAAAGTTTTTTATACCAACTATTAAAAACACCAATTAATAATTAAAGAAATAGGATTTTTTTTGACATTATTTCTAAAATTAAAACACCTACAAATACCACCAACACAACATCAGAATTTGAAAGAGTAAATTAGTTAAAAAATAATCGATATATATGAATCAATAAATTTAAAATAAGAAATAAAGAATGTGTGTTTGAAACCCAACCAATTCCCCCAAATTAAACATTTTTTAAAGAAACAAAATTACTCATTTTTATATTGATGGGTTTTGAAATTAATTTCTTAAATTTAATGAGATACATTGTTTCAGATCTTCTAGTTAAACAAAAAATAAAATATATTTCACATTTTATCACATTAACAAACTTATAGTTCAAAATAAACAGACACTCAAAAATTACGATGTTTATATATAGTGTTTTGTAGAGATTTAAAGATTTGAATTCTTAAAGAATAATAAGTTTAAATTGGATTTTATTAATATATTCAATATCTGCGATCCTAATTGAGTTTTAAAGGTTGCAAAAATAGTAAAATCTTTCTATTGAAACATTAACAAAAAATAAATAGAATATAATAGTGGGTATTACAGATCACTTTACAACCAACTTGAACAATATAATTCTGGCTCACTTATACATCGAGCCACATATGTCATAACTTTTCAGCACTGATGTATAACATTCAATTAACTGTCAAAATAAAAAGATCCAAATTCTTATATATATACACCTTTGATTATAGGTTTATTGTCTAATCATTTTATATATTCATCCACAAGCCATGTATATTTCCTTTTTCATGTGTATATTTATTATTGATTATTTTTTCAAAATTTGGTTTTTAGCCCCTTACTACCCATTCAAAACTATTTTGGTGACTGATATTTATTTTTTTAATGAAGATAGTTGATAAAAAATAAAAAATTTTTTGATAAAATTATCCATTTACTAATTTGTTTTAGACCTATTCTTTTTTTTTTTTCTTGGCTCTTTCAAATGTTGATTCTATATTCAATCAGATCTTAAATTTAGGTAACTACCTTATACGTATCTATATAGTGGTAAAAAAATAAGATAAATGTAGAATTGTAGAAGCGGTGTGTATGATATTCTCTTTTAAATTCAATTTTGTGATTTTTTTTAAAAAAAAAATTTTTCAGATTATTTTTTTCGCCCGCCGCCGCTTAATATAAATATAATATAATATCACAAAATTTGCAGTCAAACATCAAATAACAACTTTATCTTTTACAATAAAAAAAGTAATGGGCTATAACTACAAATATATGGTAAACTAAATAAATCAAAAGATAAAAAATGCTGTCTAATACTAATTGAAAAACTATAAATTGACCATGAAATTCCCAAATTTTTTTATATTCTTTCTTATTTTCTACATCAATCAATCATTCAATAATTTAAAGAAAGATGAAATTTTCAACTGCTACTTTATTTGCTTTAATTAGTGCTGTTACTCAAGCTGGTTATTTAAAATATCCATCAAAAACAGAATGTGAAGAAGGTGTTACTACATTACCATTTCCATTTGCTTTAGCTGTTAAAGAATGTGATTCTGATTATATTTTTGATATTGTTTATGAAGTTAATGATGGTCAATTAGAACATGGTAATGGATCTAAAGTTACTTGCTCCCATTGTTCACCAACTCCAAGTCCAGTTTATTCTTGGAAAAGAGGTTTAGAAGAAGATTGTGAAGAATCAATTCCTCCTTGTGAAACTAGTAGTAGTTGTGAACCAATTCCAAGTCCAATTGTTGAACCAACTCCACCATGTGAAACTACTCCAACTTGTGAACCAACTCCATCATGTGAACCAACTCCAAGTCCAATTGTTGAACCAACTCCACCATGTGAAACTACTCCAACTTGTGAACCAACTCCACCATGTGAAACTACTCCAACTTGTGAACCAACTCCATCATGTGAACCAACTCCAAGTCCAATTGTTGAACCAACTCCACCATGTGAAACTACTCCAACTTGTGAACCAACTCCACCATGTGAAACTACTCCAACTTGTGAACCAACTCCAAGTCCAATTGTTGAACCATCATGTGAACCATCTCCAACTTGTGAATCAACTCCATCACCTGCTCCTTATTGTACCATTGAAAAATCAGATTGTCTTTATACATTTACATTATGTGATTCTGTTTTAACTGATAAAGCTAATAGAATTGGAGAAATAGTTGCTAATCATCAATTTCAATTTGATAAACCTGTTCAACCAGATGCTTTATATACTAATGGTTTTAGTGAAGTTTATAAAGATGGTTATTATTTATTAGCTTTAAATGATTGTACTACTTTTTATCATTGTAAAGTTGATGATTGTGGAATTTATAAAATTTATGATTCTTCAATTGGTTCTCAATGTTCTGAAATTGAATTAATTATTATTAAAGTTGAAGAATGTGAAAATACTTATTAAAGTACTTTTCTAAAATTAACTAAAGAAATCAAAAAATTGGTGTGATTAAATTATTTTGTTTGTTTTTTTATTTTTGGGGTTTTGTTTATTTCTTTCTTTCTATTTAAATGGGTTTTGGTTTTATTTGGGAAAGGTTTACTATTTGTTGTTCTATTTTCGGTTTTAATCTTTAGATTAATATTTGTTTTCTTAGTATTTTCTTTAGTTAATATATATATATCACACCTAATTATTTTTGTAGAATTGTTTCTTTCTTTAAAAAATTATATATTTATCAATAATTTTAATAATTGATATATATTAATAAACTATATCTCTATTTATTATGCTCTTGTGAATTTGTAGATAGTTTTTTAATTCTTTTAGTAATTAAATTCTTTGGATTTAAAGCATAAAAACATTTCTTATCTATTTCTTTACTTGCTTCACGATCAGCAACACGTGATTGTTTAGCTAATTTAACACATTTTCTAATTGATTTCACTATCATTTCATATTGTTCTCGATTTGTTGGAATTTTAGTAACATCTTTTTCTTCATTATTTTCCTTTTCCTTTTCATTTTCATTTTCTTCCTTCTTAATATCACCCTCTTTATTATCATTTTCTTTATCACCAGATCCTTCTTCTTTTACTTCTTCTTTTCCTTCTTCTTTTACTTCTTCTTTTCCTTCTTCTTTTATACTTTTTAATTTATCATCTTTTAAAAATTTTTTTTTTAAATATTTTTCAGTTATTCTTTTATCATTATCATACATTGAAGCTAAAGCAATTTGAGGAGGTGTAAATAAAAATGTTACATCACTAACCATAAAATATTGATTTAACCATTCTTTTGATTTATTATATAAATTCCCTAAAGTATCAACTGAAACATCATGCATTAAAGGTGATGGATGTAATAATTCAGCTTGAAAATCTAAAAAAAATCCATATAATGGTCGTATTGGATGATGAACTAATAAAGTAAATTTTAAACTTTGTAAAACAATATATTCTAAATCTAAAATATCTTTAACATCGGTTTTATTTAATGCTTTTACAAATGATTCAATTGATATAAAATAATTTTCTGATTTAGCAGCTAAAAATATACATGTATATAAAACATTTTTTGGATGATATTCCATAACTGAATTAATTAAATAAAATTTTTTAAAAAATGATGCTGCTGTTAATCTAACTTGAGTTGGCATTTTAAAAAAGTTACAAGTTATAGTTATATTTTGTATATAAAAATCAAGAAATGTTGATTCTTCTTTTGATGTTATTAAATTTAATAAATTTTCATTTAATTCTTCAGGATATTTATTAAATAATTCTAAATTTTCTTCTTTTAATTTATTAAATACTTGATTAAATTTATCTTGAGCTATTTTTCTACCTTTTTCATTTGTTTGATTCTTTATTTTCTCTAGATTTTCTTGAGTAAATGACCATAATTCATATTGAGTTGAATTTCTATATAGATCATCATTTGAAATTCTTTGTTTTTTAATTGGTGGTTCCTCTTCGGAAATATTATTATTTTCTAATTCTACCATAATTTAAATATATAAATAAGTATAATGTATTAATTGATGAAAAATCTTAAAATAAAAATATATTCATGAATAAGATGTTGAGAAGACAGATGGTTTTGATGTTTGCCAAACAAAAAAAAAAAAAAAAAAGCGTTGATATTTTTTTGGCAACATCTGCTGCCAGAGACTAGTGTGTAAAATGCATATATATAGTACATATTGACTGTTCAATATTACAAGAGGCAACGACAGTAATAGTTAATTAATTTAAATTAAAACTTATTTGTATATATCTATAAATATATATACAGATAAAACTATGACTAAAAAAAATATGAAATAACCTTTAAACTGAATAATAACCTTAAAACTAAACTAAAAACTAATGAACTATTGAAACTGGTTTATATATATATGAAAAAAAAAAAAAGTAACTCCTTACGATAAGAACTAATTGAAAACAAAATCATGAAAATGGAACACAATAAAATGATGTATGTAAAAGTTGTAAAAATTTAAATATAATTTAATTGAAAAAGAATAGATGAGATGTAAAATTTAAACTTATACTTCTAAAGTACCAGCTACGTCATCATCGTCATCATCATCACTTGATAAACTACCAACATCACTTAATTCATCATCTTCATCTTCATCAATATCATCTTCATCTTTACCATTTAATTCAGGGGTATTATTAGCATATTGTTGAACATATTTTTTAACAGTTTCATTATATTTAGATTCATCTTTAGTCATTAAATTAGATGCTTCAGTATTTAAAGGATCACTTGGATTAGCATATCTTAATAAATGTGGTAAGAAATTTTCAAAAATATTTAGTAAACCAAACATTGGTGACCAAGTTTGATTTATAACATCTAAACAAACTGAACCTGAACCTTCATCAATATTTGGATGATATATTTTATTTGTGAAACCTATAGATGGGGATTTTATTGGATATTGATCGGGTAATTCAACTCTAATTTTCCATACACCACCTTGATAAGGAGTATCTTGAGGGCCATGAAAGATAACAAAAAATTGTTGTATTGAATCATCAATTAATGTAACATCATGATCAGACATCATTAATTCCATAACATCTTTTTCAATACGTCTTTTGGGTGAACTCATAATTAATGGTTTTTTTGTATGTATATGTTTTTAATCTTAAAAATCTAAAGTAGTTAATTAATAAATTATTCTCTTATAAAGATAAATGATTTTTTTTGCTTTGATTCTCTTATGCGAATTATCTTGTGTGGCGGGAATTAAAATAATACTATTAATATATTTTATCTATCTATAAGGGGGGAGCAAGTTACAAAGTCAATATTTAACAAGATATTTCTCTAATTAATAACTAATGAAACTTTTTATTTAAAATTGAAATGAAATGAATTGATAATTGAAAATATAGAAGGAAAAAGAAAAGTAAAAGACAATTGACTAAAAGTTTTTTAAAAGAAAAAGAAAAATTAAGAAAGTTGGAAGTTTTGTTTTTTTATACAATTTGTTAATATTTAGAAAAAGAAAAACTAAACTAAAAATTTATGATATCAAGTGACATCAAAATAATATAAGACAACAATAATTACAATATACAACCACATACTTCTATTATTATGTGATATGATCATCATCATCTGTTTAATTTAATAATTTTCAGGAGATTGTGTTTATTATTTCTATTTATATATTGAATCATCTATTTTTGATTTTTGATTTTTAATTTTTAGTTGTATTATGTCAATGTATATAATTAATTTCCAATTACGGTTGGTCGTCACTTCCAAATAAAAAAAAAAAAAAAATAATACAAGTAATTTGAAGTAAAGAACTAAATTTAATTATATGTCCAGCGCCTACTGCCGAACACACACCAAAGTTTTCGCACAACCCCACCAAAAACTTACTTTACTACCAACCAAACAACGCCGATAAGGCTTCTTCTAGCTTTCTAATTTCTAATTTCTAATTGTTCTTCTAATTATTATCTCATAGATTTATATATAAATTTTAATCAAATCCTGCAACAGCTGGTTTTTCAGTCTTTTTAGCTATCTCTAGTGTCCATTTATAACTCCAGATTTTTTCTCCACCTTCTTTTATAGTACTTTTAGCTGGATATTCTCCTCTTAAAAATGTACCACCCGGTACACCACCCGGTGGAAATGTAACTTCATGATAATCACCATCATCTTCATGATTATTAACTAATGCATCTTCAATCATATGTAAATCTCTTGAATCAACTACTATTCCTGCTTTTCTAACAGTTTGATGATATGTTAAAATTTTTAAGGGTCTAGTTCTAACTTTATATCTTATTGTTAAATGATAAACTGAATATTCTGGTATAATAAAATGTAATCTTTGAGGCATTGGATCCATATCTCTTGAAAATACTAATGGCTCTTCATATCCATCTATATGAATTGTCATTGCTTCAAAACGAACTAATTCATTTTCAAAATCAGCTAAAATTTCTTCTTTGGTTTTTTTTGTTGGGGTTGTAGATGACATATTTCTTTATATATATTTGATTTTTCTTCTATCAATCAGAATTTAATTATTAAACTAGTTTTAATTTCTTTATATTCTTAACAATTAGATTGAAGATCGACAAAGAAGAACAAAATGAAGAAAAGAACAAAAAAAAAAATTGCTAAAAAAGTAAAAAACAAGTCAAACTTGAAACTCAAGAAGTACCGAAAACTTCAAAAAATTGATAGGTAGCATGTGAACCAACCAAACTTTTTTTTTTCTTTTCTTTTTCTTTTTTATGCAAAATTTGTTGGTTGAATTTTGGTTAAGTAACCATCGGTCAAAAACTTTTGTTTTTCCTGTCAAAGAGAATATGAAATTGAAATAATTAGAATTGAGAAGGATTTCAATTCAGATAAACCAATTGTTTATTTTGTGGATCTTAAAGTTCTTTTTTTAAAAATAAGGTTACTTTAGAAGAATAAGAAATTGTAAAATGTAGCCGCAGATTTGATAAATTCTAAAATATAATACAGAAAACTACAATAAAAATTTAAAAAAGGAATATATATATTATGATTCTATTTCTTCTTCCTTTTTTTGCAATGATACTTCACCATAAGATCCTTTCTCTATTTCTTCTTTAACTTTCTTTATTATATCTTGTTGATCTTCATTCAATTCATTAATTTCATCATCTGATAAATTTTCAACTGCTTGTAATAATCTTACATGATCTAAACTTAATTCTTTTAATTCTATTATTCTTTTATTCAATGTTAATTCAATTAATTCTTGATTTGTAGTATTTGATAATAATCCCAATTCAACTAATGCTAAACTCAATTGAGGAAATCTTTCTAATAATAATTTTGTAGTTTTTGGATTTTGATTACTCATAGTTTTAATTTCTCGTAGTATTTGTAAACCTGCTTGTGAATCTATATTTGATAATATTGATGATATAACTTGTGATGGATTTTGTGATGGATGTATTTGTATACCTAATGGTAATGGAGGTAATTTTATTGATTCATTACCATTTTTTAAATCATAATCTGTTATAAATGAACATTTTAAAAACCTACCATTTGGTAATGTCATATAATTTAAATTTCTTACAGCCGATGCTGCTGTTTCATTATCACCATAATTTATTATTGCATAACCTTTTGATTTACCTGTTAAATCATCAAATAAAATTTTGACATCTAAAACTGGACCAACTGATCTTGCTATATCCAATACTTGTTCTTCTGAATAATCTAAAGGGAATTTCCCTATAGATACACATGTACTTTTGGTATCCATTATTTTACTGACTAAAAATATTAAACTTGGTTAGACGTTTCTTAATTGTCTCAAGAGAGAAAAAAAAAATAAAGGAAAAAAATTTTAATAAAAAAAAAAAAAAATCCAAGAAAAAAAAAAAAAAAAAAAAAAAAAACTTATTTTTCATTGATAATCAAAATATTTATAGATATTTATATATTCTTTTTTTTTTTATTTTAAAAGATGGATACTAAAGAAATTAAATCAACGATATCAAATCTTGAGAAATCAGTAGATGAAACAACCATTTTAAAATTATTAAATATTTTGAATGATGGAGTTAAACCAACAGAAAAATTATTAAGAGAAACTAAAGTTGGTGTTGTTGTAAATAAATTTAGAAGTCATGATAATACAGAAATTAATTCATTAGTTAAAAAAATGATTAGAAATTGGAGAGAAGCAGTTCAAACTGAAAAAAATAATAAAAAGAAACAACAACAGAATTCAACTACATCATCAAGTTCTCCAAAATCTACAACATCATCATCTGTTCCAGCAGCAACTTCTACTACTGTATCCGGTTCTTCACCAACTCCACCAAATCAAACAAGTACACCATCAAGATTTCATACTGGACCAAGAAATCCAAAAACCGATGGTGTAAATACTTCAATTTATGATAATGCAACAAGAAATGCATCAATAACAGCATTATATACATCATTAGCAGTTGAAAGAGATGATCATCCACAATTAATTTTAACTATAGCAACAGAAATTGAAATGGAAGTATTTAAAGGTGAATATATGAAAATTAATGATAATTATAGAAATAAATTAAGAAGTTTTACAATGAATCTTCGAAATAAAAAAAATCCAGAATTAAGAGAAAGAATTTTAACAAAACAAATAACTTCAAAACAATTTATTAAAATGACACCAAATGAAATGGCTCCTGAAGCTTTAAAAAAAGAAATTGAAAAATTACATAAACAAAATTTATTTGATGCTCAAGGTGCTACTGAAAAAAGAGCTGTTACTGATAGATTTACTTGTGGTAAATGTAAACATAAAAAAGTTAGTTATTATCAAATGCAAACTAGATCTGCTGATGAACCTTTAACAACATTTTGTACTTGTGAAAATTGTGGTAATAGATGGAAATTTTCTTAAATTATAACTATTAATTTTATATAAATATTATTATAAGAAATTGTGTATTATACAGATATATATATATAGATATATTATTTTATTTTATTTTATATTATTTTATATTATATTATTTTATATTATTTACTTATATATATAAATATTTATCTAGAATGATAAGTTTTTAGTCAAGTATGATAATAAATCAACTTTAGTTACAATTTGAACTGGTTTTAAATCTTTATCAGTTATAATAGCATTTGAATTAGTTTCAAAAAATTTATTTAATGAAGATAATGGAGTATCTAAAGTAATTGGTTCATAAGTTCTTTTAGTAAATCCAGATTTTTTATTAATACCAAAAGATTTTTCAAAATCTGCTAATTTTCTAAAATCAATTATAATTGAACTAATTGAATTTGTCATTTGAATTTTTTTAGTTGATAAAGATTTTAAAATTTTTGATAAAGTAATTAAACCAACTAATTGACCTGATTTATTTAATACAGGTAATTGATCAAAACCATTTTCTTGTAATAAATCAAAAGTTTTATTAACTGTATCACTTAATTCAACAGTAACAACTGGTGCTTTATTTGAAACTAAATCTTTAATAGTTTTAGTATTTAAAAATTCATCAGATTTATTACTTGATTTACTTTCTTCAACATTAAAACCATTTGATACCATCCATTCATCATCAGCAAATTTAGATAAATAAGATCTAATTGAATCTGGGAAAACAACAACTAAAACATCATCTTCAGTTAAATCTTTAGCAGTTTCAATAGCAGCTTGTAAAGCAGAACCTGATGAACCACCAACTAATATACCTTCTTCTCTAATTATTCTTCTAGCTAATTTAAATGATTCAGCATCATCAGTTTTAATCCATTTATCAACATATTTTCTATTTAAAACATCTGGAATAAAATCATAACCAATACCTTCAACTAAATAACCATCAGTTGTATCATTTAAAGATTCTGGTTGAGCTAAAATTGAACCTTTTGGATCAGCACCAATAACTTTAATTTTATCATTTTGTTCTTTTAAATATTTTGAAATACCACTAATAGTACCACCAGTACCTGCACCAGCAACTAAATGTGTAACTTTACCTTCAGTTTGATCCCAAATTTCAAAACCTGTACCATAATAATGAGCATCTGGATTTGCTACATTAGCATATTGATCTAAAATAACTGATTTTGGAATTTCTTTTTCCAATTTTTTTGCAACACCAATATGAGATTCTGGTGCATCCCAAGCTGCTTCAGTTGGAGTTCTAATAATTTCAGCACCTAATGCTTTTAAAACTGAAACTTTTTCATTTGACATTTTTTCTGGTAATGTAATAATAGTTCTATAACCTCTAACTGCTCCAACTAATGCTAAACCAATACCTGTGTTACCAGAAGTTGGTTCAATTAATGTATATCCTGCATCTGGTTTAATTCTACCTTGTTTTTCAGCTTCTAAAACCATATTTTTAGCAATTCTATCTTTAATTGAACCTCCAGCATTAAATAATTCAACTTTTGCATAAATTTTTGCTTTAATACCTAAACTTTGAGGAATTTTATTTAATTTAATTAATGGTGTATTACCAATGAGTTCTAAAACATCATTCTTTAAAGCTGGTGGTTGAGTAGTTGAGGACATATTTTCAATACTAGTAATACTGTGTATATATATATATCAATTAGATTTAAAGTGGTTGTAAATTTTTCGTGATGATTTAAATTTTTTTTTTTTTTCTTTTTCTGTTTCCACTCAGTTTGTTTCCACTCAGTTGATACTGTGGCATTTTTTTGTTTTTTTTTCTCCAAGAAATTTTTTTTGGTCTTGGTTTTGTAACCACCATTACCAATGGGATTATTTTATCTCTGGCAAAAAAAATATATATACAACCAGCTTGTCTACTTCTACTACGGATTTTGGCTACTTTATAAATATGGGAATAATTATTTAATTATATTGTAATTATCTGGCCAAATAATAAAAACTTAAAAAAAATAATAATCCCGTGGCCTAATAGTTTGATAAATCTGCATAATTAAGCACTTGGATGAAAAAAAACAACCAGTATAGAAATTAATTTAATTAGAAAAGAAACTTATAATGGTTCCAATAATAAGAAAATTTACAATATTTAACATAGTTCTAACAAATCAAATGAGGAGAAACTTAATATAAATCATAAGAAATCCATATAATGAATAACCATATTTCTAAAAATTGAAAAATTAAGCAATTAAAATTATTGTGAATCCTAAAATTTAAAGAATATTAATAATTATACATTAAAACTATTTATAGGCAGAGATTAATGAAAAAATTTAGAAGGTATATCTCATTATAATTTTTGATTGTAATTTTCTATTGTTTTAAACCATAAATTAGCTAAGTTGCTACCAATTGATAAAATCAGAAACAGATTTTTACCTTTAGTTAATTTAAAATCTGGTGTATTATTAATTGTAAATTCTTGAATTTTTAAATATTGTTGTTGTTCTTCTATAGATAAAATTGTAAAATCAAAAGTTTCTACTAATTGAATTAAACTTTCTTCATCATTTAAAATTTCTCTTTGTACATCATTCAGATGTGATCCCATAAACTCATCAGCTTTTGAAGAATGATGATGATGATTTAAAAATTGATAATCATTATGATAAGAATTATAAAATAATTTATAAGCACAACATAATATAAATACACACTCTTTATTTCTTATTTTAAGTTTATTGACTCATATATATTAATTATTTTTTAACTAATTTACTCTTTCAAATTCTGTTGAAGTTATTGTTTTGGTGGTATTTGTAGGTGTTTTAATTTTAGAAATAATGTCAAAAAAAATCATATTTCTTTAATTATTAATTGGTGTTTTTAATAGTTGGTATAAAAAACTTTTTTAGGGGGTTAAGTAAAACAGAGAGCGCCAAAAAAAAAAAAAAAAATTATGATATAAAAATCCAAAGATTAAAAAAAAAAAAATTCTTTCTTTCTTTCTTTTGTTTTTAATAAATTCATTTTTTAATACTTTTGCTTCCTTTTGGGAATATATTTCAAGATCAAAACATATCAATATATCACAAGAAGAGGAACTTGGATATACTAACTATCTTTGAGACAGTTATCTTCAAAAAAGTTTTAATTTCAAAAGGATATAAATTGAATATGGAATACATTTGGGCGGTTAATTCTAGTGATTACTGTTTTTTTTACCAATGTATAAGAAATCAATTTATATAATTTTTTAAATATAAATTAATAACTAAGGAGAAGCTTGTCATCAAAGACATAATTTTTTAAATATAAATTAATAACTAAGGAAAAACTTGTCTATCGAAGAAAATGAATGAGTAATTATGATGAATAACTATTTGAATGAATAATTATTTTAAGGAAATTAATATTAGTAGTTATTTCTTTCCATACTTTGGAAGAATTTTTGGAAAAAGGTTTTTATTTGTTTTTGATTTAATTTGATTATTTCAATTGCAAATAAATTAAGAAAGACTATATTTATTTTTATATCATAGTTCTTTTTTATTTCAATTTGTTTTATAATTTATAATTTATGATTTATAATATATAATTTTAATTTCTTGTATAATATAATATTTTGTAGAATAATTTTAATCAAACTTTTAAATTCTAATATACTCTTTATGAAATAATTAAAAATATGAAAATTAATAAATATTATTTATGACCTGGAATTGATGCTATTGATGATGAATTGATAATAAAAAAAAAAAAATAAAATAAATAAAGTAAAATAGATGTATATATATAAAATTAAATGTTTTTAATTGAAAATGAAATAATCTGAGTAATTATAATGAAGTATTTGAATTAATTTGAATCTTAAATTTTTCAAGGAAATTTGTAATTATTGAAAAGAAAAAGTTGTAAAAAAAAAAATGAAAAAATTTGGGAAAGAAAAGTGTATTTATAGTATTATTTCCATTTGTATTTTTAACAATTATTGTAATGCTGGTTGTAATGCTGGTATACTAGTTTTTTTTTTTGCAGTAATATTTATTGTAATGCTGGTATACTAGTTTTTTTTTTTGCAGTAATATTTATTGCAATGCTGGTATACTATTTTTTTTTTTTGCAGTAATATTTTTCGTAATGCTGCTATACTAGTTTTTTTTTTACAGTAATATTTTTGGTAATGCTGTTTTACTATATTTATTATCTACAAAAAAAATCATATACAAAATAAATAATACGTTTTTTTTTTAATAATTTCCACCAATAATATAATCAAATTGATCATTAAATTAATATTGTCATTCTTAAATCACCAATTGAATCATTATATTTATTTATATTCAAGTCAAATATTATATTAGTTGACCTAGATCTCTAATCTCTAAAGGTGACCAGCAAAAAGGATAATTACGAATAGTCAATTTTAAAAAATGGGGTTTTGAAAAAGTGAGCCGCAAAATTATGATTAGAAAAATCACCAAATCCTGTTTCGATTTAAATTGATTTTTTAGTGTATATAAATTGAAAATATGTTCAACAAAAGGGTTGTTTGTTGGTGATTTTGGTTCTAAAAAAACATATTTCTGCAAAATTGACAGAACGAATCTAAATGACAATTATATACGACAAGACAAAAAAAATTATATACAGTGAAAATATTTCACGTGACGCGTTTCAAATCTAGGCTCGTTTTGGGCCCGAAGTTAAAGTTGATTTCTCGGGTAAATTTTTTTTTGTTAAACGTTTAACAAAGTTTGTAATATAGAATAATAATGGCTTTTTCAAAACAAATGAAAATGCATATAAAGTGATTAAAGGATATAACAATAAAATCCAACAAATTTTATATGGTTTTTAATTTTCATAAGAAAAGAAAGAAATCACAGTTGTGCATATATTTAGTTTTAGACGTGGTGATAAAAATAGATGACAATAGATAAAACAAAATAAAACAAAATAAAATAAAATAAAATAAATTTTAGTTCCATATGTCCAAGCCTCTATCGCCCTTCTTGCCTTCCCTTCTTTGGTAACCGTAACCCTTCAACCCTTGTTTGCTGTATTGTATTGTTTCGTATTGTTTGGTACCAGTTGGTACAAAATAGTTGGTTGCTAATGCGGAAATGGCACTGGCAATGGCAGTAGTGGGAGGTGGGGAACTGCTAGTTAGTTAGTTATTTAGTTAGTATCGCAAAAGAAAAGAAAAGAAAAGAAAAAATAAGACTTTACAACACCAGAAAAAATGTTTAAAAAAAAAAAATAAAAAATCGGATATAGATGATATTTAATTATATACATATTATATAATATTTCTTTTAATCTGTTTCAAAGTTTTTTTTGCTTTCTTTTTCATCATTTTAATCATTACAATCTATACATCTACTTATATAATATTATAGATATATTATAATATATTATAGTATATTGTTCATTCATTCAATAAATAGATATGTCTTTGAATATAGATCATTTATTTAGTACTTCTGTTCAACAAGCAGTACAACAAACTATTCAACAAAATAAACCATTATTTGTATATATAACATCAAATCAACAACCACAACAAAATCAAAGTATTGAATTATTAAATAAATTTATATTAAATAATGATGATAATGATCAAATAATTAATATACTAAAATCAAATTTTATATTATTAAAATTATTTCATAATTCAACTGATTATAATTTTTTTAATCAATTATTTAAAAATTTAATTATTCCAAGTTTTTGTATTATAAATCAATCAAAATTAGAATATATAATATCAAATGATAATACTTTAAAAGATTTTCAAAATATAATTATTAAACTTTGTAATTTAAATTCAGATATTTTTACATCTTCATCGCCACCTTCATCATCATCAATCACTAATAATAATACATCTACTACAACTACAAATATATCATCATCTAATACAAGTCCAAATATAGTTGAATCAGATACCAATTTAACAAACCTAAATACTACTAATAATAATAATAATAATAATAATAATAATAATGACAATGAAGTCGATAATATAAATAATTCCACTACCACCACTACAAATACCACAACTTCTACTGAAAATTCATCAACACCAATATTATCAGAACATGAAAAATCAGTTAAAAAATATCAAGATCAATTAGCAAAACAAAAAATTGAACAAGTTAAAGAAAAGAAAAGATTAAGAGATTTAATTAAAGCAGATCAAAGAGAAAGAAAAATTAAATCAAAATTAGATCATGAAAATTTAATTGAATCATCAACTATAGAAGATTCAAATGAAATTATTTCAGATGAAAAAAAAAATCAAGAACAACAACCACAACCACAAATTGAAAAAAAATGTGCTTTAGCTATTAAATTATTTGATGGTAGTACAATAAAACAAGAATTTAAAATTAATGATACATTATCAACAGTAAGAAATTGGTTAGATGAAGAAATTGAAATTATTCCATCAAATAAAAATATGCCAGCATTTGCAACTACAGCTTATCCATGTCCAACAGGTTATTCATTTCATAGACCAATATTACCAAGAATTACTTATACAGAAGAACAAGAATCGAGTACTTTAGTTGAATTAGAATTAACACCAAGATCAGCATTAATTTTAAAACCAACTTTTGATGATCCAAATTCTTCAAGTCCAAAACCTGGTAATGAAAATAAAGGATTTTTTAAAAATATTTATCTGGCTTCTGGTAGATTTTGTAATGCATTACTTTCATTTTTTGAATATGGAGCTGATGCAGAATATCGTAATTTAAATAATACTAATAATAATCTTGAAGAAGAACATCATCATCATCATCATCATCATGATGAACGTGAAATTTTTCATGATAATATTCAACCATTAACTTTAAATCAACCAGTACTTACATCTCCAGGTTTATTACATCTTGATGATAGATCAATTTCTTCATCATTATTAAATATTCAACAAGATGCTAGAGATTTAGATAATAATAATACAAATAATATTAATTTTTCATCACCAGCTGGATCTCCTAATATTGTACCAACTGAATCTAATTCACATCCAGATTATGCATTATCAAATTTAAATAGTCGTTCTTCAACTCCAAGACCAATTAGTTCAAGTAGAGTTCAAACTATTCATGAAGATTCTGATAAGAAAAAAATTGATACATATAATGGAAATTGTGTTAATTTAAATGAAAGAGATGATGATGATGAAAAATAAAAATAAATAAATTAATAAAATAATTTTAACTATTAAAAATAATTTATAGGTTTAATAATAATATATAGTTTAATTAATTTTCAAGTTTCTTTTATGAATAATTTTTAAAGTTTTTTTAGTTATCTAGTAAATTCTCTTCTGTTGATAAGAGAGAAAAAAATCAGATTGTTTATATAAAGGATATGAAAAATTAAATATAAAAAAAAAAGTAACGAAGAAATTAAATTACTCACCCCTCCGCATATAAACAATCAGATTTACACATTTGCAACACATCACCAAAATCAATTTATAGATGGAAAAATCATCAATTACAACAAATCTAGAAAATTTATTAAAATTACCATCAAGTAATAATAAAATAGTATCAGATATATCAATATTAACATGTGGATGTTTAATATCAGAAAAATATTTTAATGAAGAATGTTTATCATTAATATGTCCCATATGTCAAAATAAAAATGTTTCAATATTAAATGAAATTAAACCATTAAGAGATTTATATAATATAATACAATCATTAAATAATAATAGTAATAATAATAATCCTAATGTTAGTCCTTATGAAAAACGACGTAGATCATCATCTAAAAAAAGTATAAAATCTTCAATTATGGAAGAATCTACTTCAAATATTCAACAACAACAACAACAAAATTCAACAACTACTGGTGGAACTGGTAGTGATTCAATGGATTTATTAAGTTTATTTTATAAATTTGCTAAAGAAGAACAATTTGATAAAAAAGATATAAAATCATCAAGTATTGTAGATCATTCAAAAGTTCAACCAATAGATATAAATAATAGTAATAATAATAATAATAATAATAAAGAAAATATTAATAAAGGGAATAAATTTAATGATATAATTATACCAAATTCATATCCTTCTTCGACATCAATGAATTCAAATTCAATATCACCAAAAAATCATAAATTTTTATCAACTCAAACAGGATTTGAATCATTAACAATTAATAATAATAATAATAATAATAATTATAATTTTGAAAAAAATTTATTAAAAAGTGTAAATGAACAAAAAGAATATAATTTTAGTAAATGTTATCCATTTCATAGAAAAATTTCTATATTTCCAACTCAACAAATTAAATTAAATTTTTCATCAATTGTACCTTTTAAACAAAGTACTACAATTAAAAAAGCTATAAGTAGTTCAATTTATTCATATTTAGATTTTAATTTAAATAAAGAAATTACTAAATTTGTAATTATTAATGAAAAAAGATGGGAATTATATGAATATATAGTACCTATGGGAATTAATGAAGATAATAATAATAATACTACTACTACTAATAATAATAATAATTCAATTGTTATAAAACCTAAATTAATATGTTGTGGGAAACTGAATGGAGAATTTGGTGAATCTATAAATAATTTAACAATGAATAATAATGATAAAGAAATTATTATAAGAAATGATTTTAATAAATCATCAGATTCTGACAATAATAATTCAAATAATTCAAATAATAAATTAAGTGATAATAATGATGATGATTTTAAAAAAAGATTATCTAATTGGGATCAAATTCATTGTCAATTAACTAAAAATTATTTAATTATATCGGGTACAAAAGGAATAATGAGAATTTTTAATATTAATTCAAATAATAAAAATTATTTAATGGGTCAATCAATTTATACATATTTAACAAATTTTCCAATTAGATGTATATCAATATCACCAAATGAATCATTAATAGCATGTGGTATAACAGCAAAAGAAAGAATATCATCAAAAGAACAACCATTTATTATATTACATAGATTAATTTTCAATGATGATGATGAACAACAACAACAACAAGAAGAAAAAATTTTAAAATCAGTTGATCCAATAACTATTACAATACCATATAGAGATCCAATTAAAATTATAAATTTTAATTCTACTTCAAGTCATTTAATTGTTGCAACATCATGGGAATCAAGATATTTTATAATTAAATTAAAAAGTGATAAAGATTTTAATGATAATTATAGAAAACCAAGATTAATTTGGTCTGATTTTACATATAAATCAAATCGTAATAGAGATCATCATAATAATGATGAAAATAATTATTATGATGATAAAAATTATCAAAATGATATAGAAAATGATTTAATGATGTCAAATGAAGGTATAACAGATTTAAAATTTGGTAATATTTTTACAAATACAGTTTTAATTACATCATGTTCATTAACTAGTAGACCACCAATGTTAATTAGATTAGATGGTCCACCAATAGATTCAACACATACAAATAATAGTATAGATAATTATAGTGGTACAAGATCAATTATATCAAATGATGAAGATGAAGAATTTATAAGTATTAAATCATCAGATATTATAATGAAATTTTCAGAAATTGGTTCATTAATTCATAAAGTTGCTATATCACCAAGAGGTGATGGTATAATATTTTTAGATCGTGATGGAAAATTATTTTTAATTTCAACACCAAATTTTAATAATAATCAATCAATTTCAAGAAATAATCATCATCATCATAATCAAAAATTTTCAAAACGTATAATTGTTTTATTAGGTGAAATTGCTTCAGCTGAAAGATTTTCTGAATCTGCTTCTGTTATATTTAGTGCTGATGGTGGGAAAGTTTTTACATTAGATAGAAAAGGTAATTTTTCAATATTTGATTTTACTAAAGGTATACCTGGTATTGATCCAGATGTAATTAAATGTAAAATAATTAATTTATAAATAGAATAAATAGAATAATATAATTAATAGATTTAATATTTTTGATATTTATGTGCATAATAAAAATAATAAATGCTTAATGAGTAATATTTACAATAGAATCTAATGTCAATTCAATTAATGTTTTATCTTTTATATTGTTTAGGATGCATAAGTTGTAGAGTTATGTAATATAAAGGAATCAGGGTTGGTTCCTAAAAAAAGTCAGACAACCATAGTATTATTATGTGTGTGTGTTTTTTTTAGGTTTTTTAAAAAAAACTTATATATATATAAATATATATAAATATAAATAGATAAAGAATTACTTAAATCATTAAAATGAAAAACAAAAATAGTTTAAAAAAAAGTACGTTTGATAAGAAAGAAAGAGAGAGATAAGTTAAATTTAATTTAATTTAATTTGTCTTTTTGCAGTATAATATAATAATCAATATAATATAATATATTTAATCTCTAAAATAAGTAATAATCAATTCTAAATAAGTTAAATTAAATAAAAGAAATGGAAAGAAGCCATAGTTATAGTTATAGTTATAGTTATAGTTTATAGTTATAGTTTATAGTTGAATTAACAACCAACAAATTATGAAATTTCACATATAAGACCATACAGAAAGTAAAGATACAAGTTAAGTTAAATCTAATGTTACATTGATTATAAAAAGTAGAAGAATGCAAATCCAGCCAATCACAACAAAGGAAATAATGCTTACTTCTAGTCACGTGCAAAGTACTATTGAAATTATAAAGTTTTGTGTATTGTTCTATTAGCAATGAGGAAGGGGGCAACAATAACAATAACAATATTAAAAACACACCGCAAAAAAGAGTAAAAAAACAGAAATTTAGAGTTAGGATTGACATATAGTAAAATAGTAAAGAGAGTATTTCGCATCCAGAATTTTATTACTTATAAATAATTATTGTGTATTAATTTGTAATACATTTTAGAAACTAGAATTAAACGATAATCTTTTCATTGCTCTGATTTCTAATTTCTTAATTTGTAATAAATCAATCTAGTAGTACTACAACTACAACTACAACATCAATCTCTACTTGAAAAGAAAAGATTGTAATTAAAATTAAAATTGAAATCTTAAAATTTAAAAGTTTATATTCTAAATATTTCATATTTTTCAGACACCCCAATAAACTCATCATTCTCATTTCTAAGAAGAAGACTATAAACAAATAAACAACAGAAAAAATAATACATACATACATATAAAAATATACCCACAATACATATAGTACATAATAATATTATATTATACATAATACAATACATTATAAAATTATTGATTTCTCTTCCCTGCCTTTTTTTTGCCTTTTTTTTTTCAATTTCATATTTTGATCTTTCTTTCTTTCTTTCTTTTCTTTCTTCTTTCTACTTTATCATCATTTTAATAGAATTGAAAAGATTATTAAAAACTTATTTATTACTATCCCCATCAACAATATTTAAAAAATCATCAAATTTTTATATATATTTTTTTTTGTTTGGCTTAAAAAAATAATAATAATAATATTATAAGAAAAAGTGTATCAAAAAAAAATTATATATTTATAACAAGACATTTTCTTAGCATCTCAGCAATTAAATAAATAATTTAATTAAAACACAACAAATTCCATTTTTATTTCCCATCAAATCCTAAATAATTAATAATAATAATAATTAATAATTAAATATAATCATGTCATTAGTAGCTATAAAGAATGGTATTTCATCACTTGTTAATCATAAAAATAAATCAGATGAAGATTTAGAAAGAGTTAATAGATTATTAGATAATAATCAAATACCTTATGGTTCAACAAATGGTGATGCTGATTCAAATTCAAATAATAGTAGAGCTGCTCAAATAGCAAGAGAAGAAGCTATAATAAATGCTGCTGCTTCTGTTGCTTCTTCAACTGATAATAAAGAAGAAGATGAATCTGATTCTATATCTGCATTTTTTAATAAATTTGATCCAAGAGTTATGTCTGATATTATAATTGGTTTAAGTGATGGTTTAACTGTTCCATTTGCTTTAACTGCTGGTTTATCTTCATTAGGTGATTCAAAATTGGTTATTACTGGTGGTATGGCTGAATTAGTTTCTGGTGCTATATCAATGGGTTTAGGAGGTTATTTAGCTGCTAAATCAGAATCTGAATATTATAAATCTCAAGTTAAAAAAGAAAAATTGGATTTTTTTAAAAAACCTGAATTAATTAATCAAGATGCTGCTGAAATTATGTTTGAATTAGGTGCAAGTGAATCAACTATTATATCATTTTTAAAAGATTTAGATTCAAAACCAAAAAATTTAATTGATTTTGTTATAAGATTTGGTAAAGGTTTAGAAGAACCTGCTGAAGGTAGAGAATTTACTTCTGCTTTAACTATTGGTTTATCATATTTTTTGGGTGGATTTGTACCTTTATTACCTTATTTTTTTATTCATACTGTTCAAACTGGTTTATTAGTATCTGTTATAGTTATGTTAATTACTTTATTTTTATTTGGTTATATTAAAACTTCTATATCATTGGGTGATGAATGTGGTAGACATAAAAAAATACTTGAAGGTTTACAAATGGTTGCCGTTGGTTCTGTGGCTGCTGGTGCTGCATGGGCATTAGTTTATTTCATTGATCAATAAAAGAAAACTATAATATTTAGAAGCTAATCCAAAAAATAATAAAAAAAAATTAAGAACATGAATTTATCATTGTTTGAAATTTTAATAATTTTTAATTTTTTGAAATTTTGCAAAACAGGAAAAAATAAATAAATCACTAAAAAAAAAAAAAAAGTATAATGAAGACTAAAGATCATCCATAAGAAAGAAATGTGATTGATCTATACTTGTATATCATTTTAAGTTAATTGTGTATATTAGAGTTAAATATAGAAATTTAATATGTGTAATATATTCAATATATATATTTATATTTATATTAATATTAATAGAAATATGATGTGGTACCTGTTTGTTGCGGAGAGAGGAAATTTAAATTTTAGTATAGCACGGCTAATTAGAAACTAAACTACTAATATATTATCAGCCCGAGAAATAAAAAAACCGGACCTAAAACTAAAACTAAAACTTTCTTTAAACTATTTTAAAATATATAGTTGAACAAATATTCAGAAATCTTTTATGAAACACGTAGATAACTAAACATAACTTAAGTTTAGTTTTGTTTTTTATTTTATGATTGGTCCTCTTTCTTTCTTATTTTTCTATTTAGGTTTTTGTTCTATTTTGAAACAAATTCAGTTTGTGACATATTGAAAGTTTAATGCGAAAAATTTGAAATTTCCTACAAAGTTTGATTTTCATTTCATTTTTATGCTATTGTCTTTTTTTCAATGTCTCATAAAATGATTGTTCAAATACGACATTGATGTAAAACAATTTTAATTGTATAGTTATAAAACTGCTATAAAAAAAAGGGTCTTTAAATTCATATTCACATTAGTAGTAATTAAAAATTCTTACTACTCCTTTTTAATTTTCCTTTATAAAATAAAATCAATTAATATTACTTTTATAATTACAATTATTCTATATATTTAAAATCAATTGCAACAATAATTTGAATTAATTTAATTAATAATAATAATTTTTTTTTTTTTTTTTTATTTTTTGCAATTTATTCTATTTTTTTCTTAAAGGTGGTAGTGTAAAAAGCAACAAAAACTTCTTCTGTTTTTTTCAAAAAATTTAAATGGCAAACAATTAAGAAAGATTTTTCTCCTCAATATCTAGAAACTATCAACCACCACCACCCTTTCTTTAATTTATTTTCACATCATCAAATGTCACAAAGAATAGTAGATATAATTTCAAAACTTGCATTGCCAGTAGGTGTAGGTTTTGCATTAGCTCAATCATCAATTTATGATGTTCCAGGTGGTAAAAGAGCTATTATATTTGATCGTTTAAAAGGGGTTGAACAACAAGTCATTGGAGAAGGTACTCATTTTTTAATACCTTGGTTACAAAAAGCAATTGTATTTGATGTTAGAATTAAACCAAAAGTAATTGCAACAACTACAGGATCAAAAGATTTACAAAATGTTTCATTAACTTTAAGAGTTTTAACAAGACCAGAAGTTTCAAAATTACCAACTATATATCAAACTTTAGGTTTAGATTATGATGAAAGAGTTTTACCAGCTATAGGTAATGAAATTTTAAAATCTATTGTAGCACAATTTGATGCAGCTGAATTAATTACTCAAAGAGAAGTTGTATCAGCAAGAATTAGACAAGAATTATCAAGAAGAGCAAATGAATTTAATATTGAATTAGAAGATGTTTCAATAACTCATATGACATTTGGTAAAGAATTTACAAAAGCTGTTGAACAAAAACAAATTGCTCAACAAGATGCTGAAAGATCTAAATTTTTAGTTGAAAAAGCTGAACAAGAAAAGAAAGCTTCAATTATAAGAGCTGAAGGTGAAGCTGAAAGTGCTGATGTTGTTTCTAAAGCTTTAGCTAAAGCTGGTGATGGTTTATTAATGATTAGAAGATTAGAAGCTTCTAAAGATATTGCTCAAACTTTATCTAATTCTCCAAATATTACTTATTTACCAAATGGTCAATCAAATAATGGTGATTCTTCATCAGCTGCTAATTCATTATTATTAAATATTGGTCGTTAAAAATAAAAATAAAAATAAAAAGAATTTATATATTCGATCCATTTCTCTATATACTGTAAATAGTTCTTATACATACAAAAAAAAAAAATATTTTCTTAAATATCTAATTCTACTAATTCATCATTAATACCAGGTGTTGTAACTCCATTTCTAATTAATGATTCAATATCATTAATTTCTTTAACACAACCACTTGTTAAATTTATAATTTCATCATTAGTTTTACCAACTACTATATCATCTTCAATTCTAATACCAATACCTTGAAAATGTTTTGGCCATTTATCATCAATTGGAATATATAAACCAGGTTCAATAGTTATAACATTACCTTCAATTAATTTATCATATCTTGATAATTGAGGTACATCATGTAAATCTAAACCTAAATGATGACCAATATAATGAGGATAAAGAATTCTTGAAATTTCAGATTTTGTAACACCACTAAAACCAATTAAATTTTTTAAATCTTGATATAATGAATTTATTGAAAATTCATGAATATCATTAATTGAATAATTTAAAGATTCATCACATAATTCAATACATTTTTTATTTGTATTTAATACAACTTCATATAAATCTTTTTGTGAATCATTAAAACCTTTTGAACTATTTGGCCAAGTTCTTGAAATATCTGAACAATAACCACCTAATTTCCCACCAGCATCAATAAATACTAATTCATCTTTATATAATAAATCATCATTTCTTGTATAATGAATAGTTAAAGCATTTAATCCACTTGCTACAACAGGTATATAAGCTTGTTTATCACAACCACCTTTTATAAATTGATATTCTAAATATTTTGCCAATGTTTTTTCAGTTAATAAAGGATATCTTGAACTTACTTTCCCCATAGCTTTATTTATTGCACGACTTGATATTTGATTAGCAGCATGCATAATTTTAATTTCTGATGATGATTTAATTGATCTTAATTTTGCTATAATTGATGATAATGAATTTAATTTTTTATTTGAATTAATTATAATTGAATTTAAATTATCTTTTTCAATTGAAAAATTATTAAACCACAGTTTTTGAGATTGAGATTGAACGTTAAATTTTTTATCCCAAAATATATTTTCATGTTTATCAATTAAATTTTTTAAATATTTTGGAGCTTTATTTATATCTTCAACAAAATCAGCATTAAAAAATTCATAAGCACCTTCTAAACCAGATTTTTCACCTTCCCATAATTCATGTTTTGGATTTTTTGAAGGTATTAACATATGTAAATTAATATCATCATCATTTCCAGAAGTTTCAAATTTTTCAATTATAATAATTGAATTTGGTTCTAACCATCCTGTTAAATAATATAAATCATTATCTTGTTGAAAATCATAAAATACACTACCGGAACTATATTGAATATTATTACCAAATATTATAGCTAATGATTTATTTGGTAATTTTGAAGCTAATTTTAATCTTCTTTCATAATATTCAAGTGCTGATATACCTGGTGTTAAATTTCCTGGTGTTGGAATTATATGAGGTCTTGTTTCATATAATGGTTGACCTGCTTTAAAAATTCGGGTAGGTCTTGTATTTATTGATATAAATCTTTTAAAAAATTTTGAAGAATTTAGTAGTTTCATTTTAGATAGTGGTT